>JAQQZR010000005.1:22000076-22020132 GCA_030068235.1 Notoglanidium macrostoma | reverse complement strand
CTCTCTCTCTCTCTCTCTCTCTCTCTCTCTCTCTCTCTCTCTCTCTCTCTCTCTCTCTCTCTCTCTCTATCTATCTCCAGTGGCCTGAAAACACTTTCATTGATCAGAGGGCACACACTGCTGTGCATTATGACTGATCAAAAATAATAAATAATCATTCTCTTTTATGAAGAACAACACAAACTAACAAAACTTTCAAGAAGTAAACTTTCGCACTCTTTATTGTCCTCTTCAGTGGTGGAGTGTAACAAATACACAAAAAGAATTTTAAAAAGCAGAACAGGTTTGATTATTATTATTATTATTATTATTATTATTATTATTATTATTATTATTATTATTATTATTATTATTATTATGTAAATTTAAGCAATCATGTCCTAGTTTTATTATTAACAATAAATAAATTTAATTAGTATTCCCTAACCCCCTAACTGCAAATGTCTAATTTGCTTTTAATTTGTATGTGAATTATCTAATTATAATAATTATTAATAATATTAATGAATAAGAAGAATGTGACTGGTACTATTATTATTATTATTATTATTATTATTAGTAGTAGTAGTAGTAGTAGTAGTAGTATAGGCATACATGTATGCTATTATGTCCTTGTACTATTATAATTAATAAATAATAAATTAGTAAGGAAATCCCCAACTGCAAATTTTTAATTTGTTTATAATTTGCATATAAATTAGTATACATATATTGATTATTAATAACTTTAAAGTAAACAAAAATGTGACAAATATGTGGCATAATAATAATAATAATAATAATAATAATAATAATAATAATAATAATAATAATAATAATAATAATAAATAGCCAGGAAAATTAACAAAAGATGTCTAACGGCTAATGTTTATATAATAATTATTAACTTTAAGAATATCTAGCTAAATATCTTACAGGAAACGAGCGAGGCCCGGAACTCCAGGCCGGATCTCCGTGAGCTGTGCGCGCGCGGAGCGGCTAGCAGACGGCGTTGAGCGCGAGCGCGCGCGCGCGCTGGAGCGGAGGCCAGAGGACACGGCGAGGAGCGGAGCGGCCTGCAGCGAGCGCGCGCCTCACGACTGATCGCGCGCAGCATCGTGTTGACAGGAGGAAGGAGGAGAAGAGGGCCGCGGTCAGCGGGGCTGCTGGGAGCGCGTGCCGGAAATCCATCAAAACGGGGGAACACCTCCAAGAAGCGTGCGTCACGCGCACCGCGCTCCTCTCGCGCTGTCTCTTTGGAGAGTCAGTGAAACGTTCCGGTGATTGATGACGGTGTGCGCGCGGGTCACTTACAACATTACTCATTATTAACGGCTTGGAAGGCCTTCATTGATTACTCACCTGGTTAATAATAATAATAATAATAATAATAATAATAATAATAATAATAATAATTCTATAAAGTCTTAAATAAGTCACTAAATGTAGTGCACACTTTTAAAATAAAAGAGGAAAAAGAAAATACTTGAAATGTAAAAGACAGATGGTTATTATTATTATTATTATTATTATTAATATTACTATTATTACTATTATTATTATGTAGACAATACATTTTATAGTGCGCTGCAGAACTATAGACATTGTAACAAAATACTGTTATATTTTCAACCTATATAGGTGGTGCATTTCTGCACACCATGCAGTTTCTAAAATTATTGGCACCCCTACTATTCATCTTCGAGGGCATATCAATTACAGCAGTGAGCTGTGTTGTTCCTGCAATGTCAGGTGTAGTTGCAGTGATGCTTGATGAAGTTCAGGAGCTGCATTATGACATATACATCGATTACGTTCAGGAAAAGTGCAACAATTTGCTACGGAGCTGATTTTTGGTTTTGAAATTTTGTTTTTGTTTTGAGTGAATCAAGCCCAAGAATCAGCAGAGCTGTGCAGTTTTGCATATTTTACCTGCAACTAATATTCCTGGGCTTTAGAAGGTTTGGAAACTTCAAAGGCTGGTTTTCCTCATGGATATTAGATATAGTGTGAAATCTCGTATATAATCACAAGCAATAATTGTACAAATAAATAAATAAAATGAATATAGATCTAAAAATTTTTAAATGTTACGTTCAAAAGGCGCAATATGTACACATGTATTCTAAAAGATTGTTTAGGGTTTCTAGAAAATATTGGCCTGCTTTGGTGAGACAATGCTTTATTTAAAAAAAAAAAAAATTTTGGTACATATTTGTCTCTTTCTTTTACAATTCTTTATTTGTCTATGACCTCTTTTGCAGTTCTGCTCTCCTCCGAAATTCCATCCTAATCCTCTCATCGTTGGCTCTCAGGTGACTGTCGTGGCCTTGTCTGTGCTCAAAATGAAAAGCCGTTTGAGATTTATTTTTTTTATTCCTCACGTATTGATGTATAGAACAACGCCCCTGCCGTCTGTACATCTGTTTCAGGTTCTGCCACTTCCAAAGCCATTGGCATCAGAGCTGGAGAGACGGAAGCCTTTGTTGAAAACATCAGGTAGATCTTGTGTATGTGTGTGAATGTGTGTGTGTGTGTGTGGTGGGCGACGTTGGCTCAGCGGGGCCTGGCACCATGCTGCTCTGTCAATCTGCCCCTGCCCCGTGCCGAGGGGCACAAACCGGTTGGGGGGGCAATCCTGCGTGAAACCCAAATCACATCAGAAAGTGTGTTTTGATCTACACATCTACACACACCTCTCTACACACACCTGTCAATCAAAACGGGTCGGAGTAATCTGGGATTCTCCAAGATGAGCGTTTGAACCTGAAAACTGCATTTTTTTCCCTTTCTAAATTTGCATTGCATGGGATTAGACATCCACCACCGAGAGTTCTGCCTTGGGTTTGATTTTTTTTTTTGTTGTTGTTGTTGATTTTTTTTTTCCTCTGGAGTCAAACAATTAAAGATCCATTAAGAAATGCCTCGGCAACAGATTCCGAATCGTCCCCGATAATCTCCTCGGATGAAAAATAATTAAACATTTATAGAAAGATTGTTATTCAGTCGCACTAATTTAATAACATGTGTTAGGAGAATGAAATATAAATGAATAAAAAATTGCATTGTGCTAATAAACACTAATTACACTACAACGTTTATGTAAAATGCTTTCAACTTAAAGATGATAAATTTCATATTTTTCTATGCTGTAAACATGAAGCTGGTTTAACAAGATGGAAGGGCAGTAAAAATAATAATAATAACAATAATAATAATAATAATAATAATAATAACTCCCTGTAAAATTCAATAAATTCAACTTGCTTTCTAAAAACAATTCCTATTTTAATAGTCAAACCCAGTTCTAAGTTTCACTGTAGCTCATTTCTTGCTTTAAAGTGGCATTCGGTGTGCTGTGTAACCCGCTAAACACGCTAATCGCAGTCTCGGATACGAGTTGAACAAGCGAGCAGACGTAAATCGCGGCCTCCTCGTCCTCACATATGTTTGTCTTCCCACGCACCGCGGTTCTCTCCTCCAGCAAGTGAAAAGAAATGTCGGGGTTTTTTTTTTTTTTGTAAACTATGCGGTGTTCGACTACATTAACACACACACACACACACACGCTTTGGTTTTTCTCTTTGAGCGAGCGAGCGAGTATTAGCGAAGGTGGAAGCCTGGCAAACAGGATTGACTACGCACCGCTCTAATAAAGCGATCTAGCTAGACTGAAAGAGCGCAAAAGAAAGAAAAGGTTTCCGGTTGTTCCAAGGCGATTCACATTTGGAAACAGGCTCGTAAAAATCACTTTTTTCTGAAAGAAAGAAAGAAAGAGAAAAAAAAAAAGCCTTCAGCAGGAACGTTAGGCTGGAAACAGCAGGGAGGCCACGGCTTCATTAGGGAGAGAGGCTTCAGCTTTATTACGTGGATTTGGAGTCGATCATTATTTGCAATGGAATTATGATTCTTGTACGCTCGCGAGTGTTTGGCCGGGGACTCGGGGAGCTGCGGCTTTGCCGTCGTTGCCGTGCGTTAAAAGAGTAGCAGAGCGCCGGTCCGTCTCCGAGGCCGCCGCGGCGTTCGCCACACACAGATCAGAGATCCTGCGCAGTAGATTCTTCTGGGTTTCAATCAGAAACTCGTCCTGCGAACAAGAAAACAGCGTGAATATTTAACGATGCGATGCGGCTCGGTCGCAGCGTTTTTAGTTATTCATCAGCTTGACTTCAGGAGGGATTCATGTGAAAGAACAAGGCTGTAAACACAGATGCTTCTGCCGGATTTGACGAAGAACAAAAGAAAGGAAAGAAAAAGAAACACACATACACAGTAGTCGCGGGTGGGGAGCTGGCTGGCGGACAGCGCGGGCGACACACTTCCCTGCTCATAAATTATCACCGGGGATGACGAGGCCTCCGAAGCCACCGGTGTGTTTTTAGCGGTCGAACCCCACCGTGCCAACCTCCCGACCCCGGCGGAGCGGTGCCATGGCGATGCCCGCCGTGCCAGCCTGTTTTCAGCAGAGCAGTTAATAAAGAGATTGATTATCAGGCTGTCAGGAAGTGACAGTTGGACAGGGGCCGCTCCCCGTGAGTGACAGAGGGCACGATCGGCTCGCTGCAGCAGCAGCGCCGCGCCACCCGCACAGTGCCAACGCGGGGAGGGAAACCCGTCGCGGGCACAGCCACCGCCTTCTGGAGCAGCAGCTCCACGGCTGCAAAACACACCTCCACTGCCAGAGTCAGAGTTCGGCTCTGCCATGCGCTCCCTTCCGCTTGGCTCGCGTGCTCCTCACGTGTGCGCACCGCGCTCAGGCCTCGGCTGCTCCTCCAGGAGACTCATCAACATCTGGGCCAGAGCTCCCGAAGTTACGCAGGAAACTTCCCTCAGAACTGCTGACCTTTTCCAGGTCAATTACGTGACTGCCTGGTCTGTGACCTTCAAACCAGGGCCGAATGCACGCGAACGTCGCGGTCCCATGTTTCTCTTTTCCGATATGGCAGATATGTCATTCTATCATCGATAACGCCCACTATCCACAATTCCATTCCATCCACGTTCACACCTCACTGCCCTGAAACCAGCTCTGCGCTCCATTGGCTTCAAGAGTTTCATATGTTTATGAGCAGAGCGACATAAAGTAAACACTCCTGTAGCAATTTCCCGACAGCTCAGAGGTGATCTCTCAACTTTCCAAAACACAAGGCTGTTCAGTTAGCAAAGTATTTGGAATTTGGAATTATAATCATTTATTGACACACCGCGTGGAAACTGTCGACGTGCCTGAGAGTCGCATCTCATTCCGCAGTCGCCGCGGCTTTACGCTGTTCGTATACAGGTTTTCATGGCTACTTGCTAGCTGGTTCAGTCATCAGCTAGTTGAAGCTCTGTGTTCATATTCGCTAGTCGCTTAGCAACAGCGCAAAACCTGGCAAATCTACTAATATTATGAAAATGATGACGGTTTTAAAAAGGTGTCTCTGACGTGCTTTAATTGTTACAGGTCTGTGAACACTTTTAAACATTACTCACTGGTTAATTACACTAAGCTATAAATTATGCTATTAGCTTGGTAGGTTGTCTAGCTAGCTAACTAGCCAGGGTCTGGGATTTCATGCTAAATTGGCCTAATTTTGGAACGAAAACCAACCAATTTCCGCGAATAAAGAGAAAGCGTTAGGACAGACAGCATGTCTATGACTTACAGAGCCATGTCTGTTTTACGATGTACGTGTGACAGAGGAAAGTATTTAGGATTATCGTAGCAGCTGATGTTAAAAACAGAATCAAGAAACGCGTGCGAACTTGTTTTCCACAAAATAAAGACGAAAAATACGTCACCCTTTCGCAATCGCCTAACATTTTAGTCCCGAGGTTTTTTTTTTTGTTTGTTTTCATTTTTATTTTTTAACATAATTGGCCTGGAACTTTTGCTAAGCACTAGTTTTACAATCTGACCGCTGCTTTATAGACGCATCACATCTGGAAATCCGGAGTGTCACGGATTTCGAATTCGCAGAGGTGCTCGCTGAAGACGAGGGAAGGACGAGGAGGCGTTCGGAATCGTCCTAATTAATGATTTAACACCTCTCAGGTACATGTACACAGTCAGACACACTTTCGGCCCCGCTTTGTCTGTCCTCTCGGTTGAGATGCTGTCTGCGCGTTACGGCTGCGCGTTTGAAGTCGCGCTCGTCTGTCTCCTGTTGGCCGCGTCCCCCTTTTTTTAATGAAACATAAGCTTTAATAGCGTCACTGGGAGAAGCGGGTGATAAAAGGCGAGGCGGCGAGCAAGCGCGCCTGTTTCCTCACGAGCGCACTGTTCAAACAGCGCATTGTTCAAAGACAATGCATGCAAAAGACGCGCAGACGGGAGGAGCCGGGTGGATGGAAAAGAAGAACAGAGGGGGGGAGAAAAGCTGCACCCTGTCTTCAGTCAGATCAAACCATCTCGCAGGTACAATATACAAAAAATAAATAAAGAAATACAACCGAGGGTCTCTTGATTCGACCAGGATCGCAGACGTGTTAGAGGCCTCGTGATGAAAAGCTGCGTAACGCTCTCTGGGCCTGACGGATGCTTTGATGCGATGTGATGTTAAGACACTCTGAATGCAAACGAGAGGACACAAAGTGTGCTTCACTTAATGTTTAAAGCTCACGAAGCAAGGCCGCTTCAGAGGAACGCGCGACCCTGGTACATCTGCGGGTATCAAAAGCGTTCACTGTTGTCGCAAGACTTCGCCGAGCTTCACAGGGGTCGATACTTGTTTGTGAACATCTAGAGGGAAAAGCTGCCTATCCTGCACCGCAACGACGCAGATGGACAAGAGGCTCAGTGGCATGAGCTCCTTCTGGCAGCGCGCCACTTACCCGGGCTCTTTTTTGTTTGCCAGGCTGCTAAACTAATCGGGATAAAAGCAGGTTCCTGCCGGCCACGAATTATAAAGTCATTAACGAGTACAAATAAGGCTGCGCGTCGAGGGGCAGCGAGAGCAGGCCGACGCAGAGCGCCAGGGGTTTCGCGGGTCTCGGAGCCGAATGAGCCTTTACACAAACACTCACAGACGGCGCCAATCAAACACCGCGACTCTGTGTGTGCGCGTGTGCTGATCCATTATGATCCATACATATTTATTCTTGTAATAACTCATAAAGTCTAAATCATTCATGCCTCCTTATGTAATCCGATTCAACACAAAAGATCAGCATCTCCAGGTAGCGCTCCCCTGATATCATGTTAAGGTCTTCGTTGCACAACGGCGGTGAAAAAGAAAAGAAAAGGAGTCGTTTAAGTTGCTCCGCTCTGGTCTTGGCAACTAAACTAGCTCATTTGTTAGCTCTGCATTCCCTCAGACAGCCTTATAAATGGAGGCACTATCCAATTATTACAGGGGCTAAAAGTAGAGCCGCGGCACGCCACAGCTGAATCTATCACCGCCGTATGTGTGTGTGTGTGTGTGTGTGTGAACGTATAAAGCAGCATCCGAATGTTGTCCTCTCTCCGATTTCCTTTCCTTTCACTGAAATATTCTTCCTCGTGTAAACATTATTGGACGCTGAACAGATTTTGGATTATTTTTATCCACGTCACGCACCAGGACTGTATTATTTACCTGTTAGATACACCAATAAACCGACTAATTATACGCTGCACATAGGAATTAAAGTAAAGAACACGTGCTTCGGACGACGTTACGGATCACGCATAGGCAACACGTCAATATCCGTGTTCATCGATTGATGTGTACACGGAGGAAAGAGGTGTGTGTGTGTGATGTAAAAGGCTACTTCGGAAACTTTCTGATAATTGGCGTCTTAAAAAGGGGGCCTCATTTTTAACAGTGTCACCATGGCTGGTGGATGACAATTAATCTGTTTTCCACTGTTTTCTTGGCATCTGTGCCAATTACTTTATATGCTAATATATGTAAATTACCAAACATTTCAGATGCCAGTAACAAGTAGGCCCACGCATGCGTCACATCTTTATTTATTTATTTATTTATTTATTAACGTTTAAAAGATGCATCCTGTCGTTTTATCCACGTTCGTATCCGGATCGAATAACACCGGCGTGTGAAAAAAAGAAAAAAAAGAAGAAACACGATTTATTCGAGCGCTTCGTTGCTGCTCTGTATCTCATACAGTCATTTAATAATAATATATGAAAACAATGCAAAATATCCAAGCTAAAAGATTGCATTTTTGTACTCATCGATATTAAAGACGTCGGCGCTTTTGATTGTGTTGTGACGTCGTTATTATTATTGTTATTATAAGAAAGAAAGAAAGAAAGAAAGAAAAGAGTGACTGATAAAATGTAGCTTAAATAAAATGCACTTAAGACGTCTGGATCTTTCTGCTCAATAACATAAAGAGCTGTAATTACCAGCACTTTATTTCCTCCTTCTGTCTCATATACACACACTGTCGTATTTATCTATCCATCTCGTTCCACGTGCACGTCAGGAAAGCGTCTCGGCTTCGTCTGACTGTAGATGTCACTGTTGTATACGAAATGGATGTCCATGCGCAGGCTTGGAGCCTGAAATGGACGGGACTCGAAGTGAGACTTGTGGGGGTTTTCTCTTTTTTTTTTTTTTTTTTCTTTTTTTTTTTTTTTGCTAATTTAATAATTTTTTTTTCCACTTTTAAGGTAAAAGTAAATTTGTCTGAGAATGTAAGCGTCCACATGAATTCACTGCAGGTACTCATTGCAGCTGTCTAATCTTTATTTCATTTGAAAACGCAGCCAACTTTTAGTCCGACTTCAGTCGTTCGCAGCTATTCGAGTCCAGCGCAAGCCTGCGTTCGTCCGGTTCCGCTCACGTTATATCAGCGATAAACGGTCGTTCCCTCGCCAACCTTTCTTTTTTCCTGTCTCGGAATGAAAAGAACAAAAACGTTCAGACATCGTAGATTGATACGTTCGAAAGAAATCGCAAAGAATCGCGAAGACTTTAACCCTACGGAAAGCGGAAAGCAGAAAGAGAGTTGTTTTTAAATATATTTTAAAAACCACACGTAAGTTTTACTAAAAAAAACAGCCACATTAATATAAACCCGTCTTGTCGGAGCTGCTGTTGTAGAACACGACCGATCGGATTCAAAGAATTCTGTGATGTAATAAAGTATAAATCATGCTGCTGCAAATGCAGAGTTTTCTCAAAAACAGAAACGAACAAACAAACAAAAAAGCTTTCGCTTCACAAAAGACACCCCAAAGTTTTCAGAACGCTTTTAAACTTCGGGTGACCCGGACGAGTCCCGTTTGATTTCACGACTGATTCTCGTAATTAGCACATTAACATATTGTTAAGGACGACGAGAACGGGGAGGAAAAAAAAAATCCTGCTAACTGTTAGTAATGAGGACACTCGTGAAAAGCGTGACGCGCGAAAGTGACATCGTGTCATAATAAAGTTGCTGCGATGAAAACAAACGCGCCGTTCCCTCAGACATCGCGTCTCGTGTTTTCCATCTTTCAGATACGTTCACATTTCAGCGCACGCACCCCGTGTATGAATGATGTGCGCTTCACGAGGTCCAGCCTCTTCTCGCTCTCTCTCTCTCTCTCTCTTTCCAAAAAAAAGGATCTATTATCAATTTGCTTTCATCTGCGAAATTTCTCCCCTGCACCAGTAATTAAGGTGAGCCCCGGCGCTTAAGAGAGCCATGATTTGCAGCGATTATCAGGGACGAGTGCTGCAACACGACCCCGCTGTGACCTCCGGGGCGGACTCGAGTGCTACCGACTGCAGCCGCTGCTTATTTAATTGATCTCCACAGCTTCGAATTCAAATATCATGGCAGAACAGAGAAGCTCCAGACGGGTTTTGTTCCCCGAGTGCGCCGGAGAGAGATGATCTGTCTCGCGGTTTTGACCCGACGGCTTTCAGTGCCGCAAAACCCTTTTTGTTTGTTCACCCCGTGACCAACGCTACATCTCCAACACGAGTCTCAGACATTTAATGAATCTCAGTTGGGGAGATATTAGCTCCAGGAGAAAATGGCTATGTTGTTTCTTCAAGCAAGCGAACATGCCTGAATGTAAAGGCCGGACGTTGCTGTAATAAAACGCTTCGAGACACGCTGTTACGGGAAATTAATCAACAGCGGAGTGTAGCGCGGCAAAGCGGACCAGCTTTTCCAATTAAAGCGCAGTTTAAAAAATATGTTATCAAGAAACTCCTCCATCCATCCTGAAGACTTTCCCATGACGGAAAACCTACTGGAACCGGAGACTCCTTCCATCTATTTCCAAAAAAAAAAAAACCTTCTCCATATCAACAGTTTTTTTTTTTGTTGTTAAATAAAGTTTTTGTGAAACCTGCTTATTGTTAGGTCTGGATCATGCGTACCGTCCGCCTGCGAACGAGCCGTTACTATAGCGACGACGACGCTTTAGAGCCCGTAAGGTCATGTGATTGTTAAAAAACGGATGGAGCACTTAATTTGGTATAAGGAAAGTATAAGGAAATGTCATATTTTGCTCAGAAGTTTAAAAAAAAAACGAGAGATGGAAGGAGGTGAGCATCATGCACTGTGAATAAGGAAGAAAAGAGGACGCGATGGAACTGTGACTCATTTTAATGCATGCCATGAACATTAGGAGTCAGTGACGGCAAAGCGCCATCTGTAAGCCTGATGTACGGAGCTATATGCTCCTTCTCTCTGCAAGAGCGTCGGCACGGCGAGGTTACTTCAGGTGGACGACTAAACGCGAAGACGCTTTGTTCGCAAGAGCAACCGTCAGGCTCTGAACTGAACGAATCTTTGATTCCTGGAGAGAAATCACTCAGACGCTGTAGCAGGGAGTTTTTAGCAGGGAACCGTCACCGTGCCGCGTGACAGGTTCGGCTGTGAAATTCGTAGGCTTGCTTATATTTTTGCGTATTTTTAGTCGGACGAAAAGTGACATGAAGTGAATCATTCAGTGGGGAAAAAAAAAATAAAATCCCGTCATCGTTGATATGAAGAGAAAATTATTTGGCAATTAACTGCAAGCAAGTGTAGTAGTTTCTCTTCATGTGTAGGCACCAAAATACAGCATTTTATACAAAACAGTACTCAGGAAACTACTAATGTGTCATCGTGATGTTAAATGTAGCAGGTAGGTGTGCAGCAAAGTCTGCAGGAAGAGTGCGAGCGGAAAGGGTTGATGCGACACACCTTCACATCCAATGCCCTATTTATGCTCTCTCTCTCTCTCTCTCTCTTAACTCTGTGTGTGTGTGTGTGTGTGTGTGTGTGTGTGTGTGTGTGTGTGTTTTGTGAGACGAGAGCTGAGCAAAGACGAAGCTGAGAGGGTTTCACACCGCCGCCGGCTGACAATGCCAAGGGGCATGAGAATCAATAAATAAAATCCTGCATGCAATCTTAATCTAGGTCTCCGCTCCGTGTCCTGATGACATACGCTGCTGAGATTTACATGACTATACATTCTCTAATGTGATTGGTCAGAGGTTCGTTTTCTCTAACTCTAACCTCTGACAGCGGTCCCGGCTGCAAATCAAACCACATCTTTACATTAATGCGCTCATATCATAATCACATACGATCGCCATTCCACTTAATCCGATTAAAAACGCGCGTAATTGCTGACACGGCTTATTTAACGCCGGCGTTTTGGAACAGTCAGAGGTAAAACTCGGTAAAACCACAGAAAAGCCTCCAGGACAGATGAGTTTGAATTTTCTGGTTTCCTGTTACGTAAAACACAAGGATTCGTTTTTGTCTCGTTTTGGTTTGATGGAAAGACCGTTTATAGCTGCTATAAGGTAAACGATAGCAGGAACGAACTTGTCTCACGGACGCTCCGCAACATTAAATGCGACTATAAAAAAAAAAGAATCAATTCCTGCGGTGTAAACATTTCAGGAAAATGAATCACACCACTTCATCGTTGATTAAATCCCCATAACAGCACGACCCCATTGTGTTTTATTCCTCACGCAGCCCAGCTCTAGAAATACATATCTTTTCTCTGTAAAGCAATTATTATTATGATAGCTTTGTAAATCCAATAAGCTTGTAATACATACCTCCAATAATCGAGTAACTAATAAACTGCCGGCTTAGTGCCTATACCCTCTTAGCGGCAAAATAAGCACCAATTCCACCCTTAATAGCCACCAAGTATGTGCAACACACTTATATGACTCCTGGTGAATGGAGCTCGGTTAATATGCACTTGGCTGGATTTACATAAATGAGAACATAATCATGTTATGGACATTTAGTCCAACTTAACCATGCAAATAAAAGCCTACAAGAGACCCCAGAGCCCGTTACGTCTTTGGTATTTAAAATCCTATAAAACATCGTCCTTTTGTCGCAATTTGACTTCTTTCCCCGCTGAGATCAAAACCATGACGGATTTCATAGGCAAGCGAATCGTAATTTCCTGCTTATATGTATACACACTCCTGCTGATGAGGTCTTTATCGCGAGTGTTTATCCTGTAAAAGACGTAGCTATTAAGGAACTCTTCAGGTATTCCTTTGAATAGAGCACGCTGAATGAGTGTTCCTCTAATTGATCCCTGGGGAAACTAAGACGTCTAGGCCCGACAAACATGTTTCCCCCAATTACGGACACTCGTACCACTTTTTTCAAACGAGGCCAGGCTTATGCATGCGACGACGGATCAGCTACAGCTACCTCGTATTTCAAAAGCCCATGAATGTATTTTGTCTTCAGAATTTACTTAAGTTTTACAACATAGCTAATGTGTTTATCCTATCACAAGTCACGGTAGACCTTTTCTTACAAATTTCTTTCATGCTTCATGGTCCCATGAACGCACGGTTATCCAATAAACCAATTTTTTGTGTGTGTTGGGAGATTTTTACCTCTATTTTCTCAAGGTTCCTCATTTGCCAGCACCTAGCTCTCCTGAACACTCAGAGGACGGTGCTACCGGCCCTCTTCCGCATACACGGCGCTCTCGGATGCCCCAGATCGGCTAGCATTGCTGTAATTGATACGGCAGAGAGTAGCGGCATCCCTGCTACGCACGTATCACGGCCAATTATGCTATCTTGTACTTCTGTGTGCATTGTTAACGGAGTTCAAATTCCAGGACTCTGTTCCAAATTTGCAAACACAAATGATCTCGAATTTCATTTGAAGTCCACGGTTTGCTGCGGTAGTTTGTTTTGCGTTGGTGCTGTGGCGCTAATGTAAGAAATTTAGCTAAATCGTTTCACCCAAAAATATGCTCTGATGTGGATTAAGACTGTGCGGCTTGACGTAACATTATCGGAGAGGCCATTTTGTAAACTTTCACTACTATTTTACCAGTTAAAACATATGTAGCAGATTCTTGTGATTATGGTGAGATAAACGTCCGTTAACTGCTAGTTACTTTAGTATTGTAGCTCCAGTCTAAGGAGTTAAAACACGTCTTGT
Organism: Notoglanidium macrostoma; assembly: GCA_030068235.1. Taxonomy (NCBI): domain Eukaryota; kingdom Metazoa; phylum Chordata; class Actinopteri; order Siluriformes; family Auchenoglanididae; genus Notoglanidium; species Notoglanidium macrostoma. The sequence goes on along the minus strand of JAQQZR010000005.1, from coordinate 22,006,794 downwards.
TTGATCAGTCATATTGTGTGCATTTATGATTGAACTATTCCTTTAACTTTGAAGTCACAGCATAAAAGGTATGGTGTGTGGAGTAGGAGAAAGAGAGCGGACTGCTCTCTGTAGGACATGGCACGCGGCGATGCGATGATGGAGCGATGGACAGCGAGGGACTGATTACCACCGGGACGTCTCACCTGCTAGCCCATCATCATCTCAGCCCAACGCCAAACAGGTGCCACCTACGAGTATGGAATGGCACGGAGCCGTAGCGTCGGCCTCCAGCGCCAGTGCTGCCTCGGTGCCCGGCTCGGCTCACGAGTCACGAGTAAGAGGGCCAGAGGTCAAACCCGTGCCTCCTCGCTCATCTGAACTGAGAGTTCTGGCGAGCCAACTAATGATGGATGCCCACTCTCGCTCCCCTCTGGCCCGGTGTTGGGACACGGGCGCTTGAACAGCTGGCCTGCTTCTGCCCGCCTGGACGTGACAACCTTGGCACTTTATTAGTGGTGCCCGCCATGCCAGCTGATCCTCTCACAGGGTCCCTGTCATGCTGATGTCTTCATCGCTAAGCAGAGCAGACGCCCGCTCCTGGCAGCCGCTGGAGGTGACAACAAATCCAATTATCTCCCCTCCATGGTGCCCAGGCAGCCTGGGCCGGTGTGACAGGGACGGGGACAGGCATTGCCCTAGTACCTACCCCAGCCAACCCCCTCCACAGATACCCTCTGTGGTCACGCTAACACACCAGCGGTCTGCCAATTCAGTCAGGTGGGACAACGGAACACTCCTGAGATCCACGCCAGCGACGGGAGACAGAAACAGAGGGCGAAAGCGAGAGTGCGATGGAGGCAAAAAAAAAAAAAAAACAACTTCTCAAAGTCACACCGAAAATGTGTCAGCTGAAAGGTGACGGTGTTAATTCATAGCAGCTCTGTTCTTCTCAGCCATTGTTTAGGACTGTGAACCGAGCGAGCTTGCTAGCGACACCGGATGCTCGCGTGAGAAACGGCAACAGGAGCGATAGAAACGATCGCAGTTTAACTTCTGATTGATCTGCTCACTTGTCACGATAAAAAAAAAAGTTAGCTGTGCACGGTGACTGAAGACACGGCGAGTGGCGTTGCACTTCAGTCAAGGTGTTTTTGCTAACAGACAAAACAATTCCACTCAGACATGTTAAACGTACACAACACATGGTATTGTTGTGAAACTTTCCTAATTCAGACACAACACAAGCACACATGTTGATTGCTACTTTTCACCTGGGGATAAAAGAGGAGGAGAAAAAGATAGCAGAAGTGAGGGGGATTTTATGGGTACAATAGAACTGTTATGATGTTAAACATCCGTTTATTATTCAGTCACTAACGTGAGATCAATAGGAAAGATGCATTCAAACGTGTACCGTTACATTCCTGACTTTTATCCGAGAACAGAATCCAAACCAGTTACAGATTTCCTCCATTTTCATATCATATTAGACCGCAGTGCTGTTAAATTCTCGAATCTGATTGTTCAGAAGCTGTTGATTAATCTTCTGCAACGGCAGCTCGGACATTATCGTTTCTACGGTGACAGCCAATTGTTATTTACCAGAGAAAAATATATAATCGTTGATAATGGAAAGTTTTCTGTACGGTTTGAGTTTTTAACGTTTACGGAAGGAGTCCCATGGTTAGCGCTTTGTAACTGTTAGTTTTCAGGACTTCCTTCAGGACAAACGTGTTTGGATTTCTGGTTCCTTGGTATTTTATATTATCATCACTTTTGTCTTATTTTCTTCAATAGAGGAAAATAAGAAGCTGGTGAAGGAATGAATATTTATAGATTCTGTTTATTCACTGTTAAAAAGCAATTTATTAATGAATTAAAAATTGGGAAATTGAAGCTATATAAATTAAACACTTTAGGACGTGTTAATAATGATAATAATAATAATAATAATAATAATAATAATAATAATAATAATAATAATTGTGGTGGTATCAAAATCACAGTGCATCACACCACCCTGTCGCTGATTCTTTTCCTATATCAGCACCTCCCCAAGTGTGTCATTCTTCATATAATAAATGATCACGGACGCATTTAAGTATGCAGTTAATTAGGCTTAGAAGTACAACAACTCATTAATAACTACGACATGAAGGGAACCTCTGATCGCGTTCTCCACCATCATCGTGTTATTAATGTATTAAACATAATATCACAAGTGATTGTAACGATTATTTATCAGGCGCTTCAGAAAGGAAGCTGACGCCGTCCGAACCCTGCTTCTCGAACACGTGACCTAGACGATTATGATGAAGGTCCTGCCAAGTTCCTTCTCGAGTTCCTCACTCACGCACCGAGAAGAGCACGGCATCAGTCGCACTTAATAAAGCGTCCATGTTCAAAAAGGGGGGATGAGGTGCTTCTGCAGGCGCGCATATTTGAAAGGGAAAGGAAGGTTCTCGCCGGATGAAGCCCCCGATAAAAAAGCAGTGACTCGAGCGCTTCATGATATTCAGATGAGCCTCAGAGCGGCTGACTGGTGACTCGGAGCGCTTGAGCGTAGAGTTGGAGGACATGCCCAAAGGGAAATGCAAAAAACTCTGATGTACCGGCTCATCCGACGGGCCATTTCCAGCTGAGGAGACGGAGAGGAAGAGCCGTCACATCAAAATATGAGCCACGGGAGTATTTCAGGAAATGCTGAAGTTAAAAATATTCTTTTTCTTACATGCATTTAAACACCTGCTTAGACAAAGCTTCAAAGCATTCAAAAGAGGGAAATTACTGCCATCTTATCAATTACGTATCGCTAAGTTGCGTCATCTTTTAGGTTTGTATTTCGGATGCACTTAGTCTTTCACGTGCCGGTTTTTGTCTTTCTGACTTTCTTCCACCTCCTTCCCTCCCACCCTCCATCATCATCATCATCATCATCAAATGAAGACGATGAAGAAGCAGCAAGCTCCTTCCTGCGAAACTGTAGGTCACACCTCTGACTGCACTGATGGGGGTAAAGTAGAGCGATTAAAATGACAGGGAGACAGATCGAGTGTGACACATCAAAGGGCCCGGAAAAAGCTGGAAAACTGAGCAGCGCAACCTCGCCTCATCCCCCTTTCCAGCAGGGGGGAGAGAGGGAGCGAGAGAGAGGGAGCGAGAAGAGAAAGACAGACACAGAGAGAGAGAGAGAGAAACAAAGCCGACAAGCATGCACCGCATGGTCAACACGAGCACCCAGAGACCCCCGCGCTCTCCCGACGGCGCAAACACCCGACCCAAACACTACACGGCCAATGATTACACTATACACGCTCGCGCACTCTGAGGGGCTAATTAATGCTTTAATATGCAAATGAGCGCCACAGTAAATTACACAGCTGGCAAATATGCCTGTTTTGCCCCTGAAAATAAACCAGGAACTGAGCAAGACTGTTTGGATCGAGGGTGCAAAGAGAAAGAGAGCGAGAGAGAGCGAGAGAAAGATTTCTTCTAAAGTTTTCGGGGGCGAATTTAAGAGCTGCACTAAACGAACTGCAGTGTTTTTTTTAACCTTCAATGTTCAAAAAATCAAACCGCATCAGTCACATATCCTTTCTGTCATCCTTTTGCTTTTCATCTCGGCGATGACGCGATCGTCCTGACTTTTCCGTTGGCCAGAGAGTCACTGGAAGAGTAACTTTAAGACATACAAGAACAAACGACGTGTTTATCGTGCACTGAAGATACGTGCGTGAGAGTAACAGATTCATTCAGCTTCACTAAATCCAGGTGGTGCCATCAGACTATTAATCACGCTGTAAACCGTAGCCGAATTCCGTAACAGGCCGCCGTAACGTGTCCTCCGTCTCAGATTAGATACTCTGACGACGAAAGACTTGCTGTTAAAGAAAAGAAGCACGTTCCGCGTCATTAACAACACTTATGTCAAATTTCTCTTGATTGTTATTTTTAATTGTACGTTTGCTGCGATTTTAGCAAGTTATAAATGAGTTTTCAGGGGTTTTTTTTTTGCTCACATCAATCCTGTGCAAACCTAGCCAATGAATTTGGATAACATTTATGGGATTATACGATAGATATTCAGCGTAGTGTGCATGCTGATATTTAAAAGCTGCGTTCCTGGAAAATAGTTTTTATATTAAAAAATGCCCACCTGCTTTCGGGTTGGATTGCGGTGTTTATTACTGCATTGGATTTGTTGTGCATCCGTGGCAAAGTATGCACCATTAGCGTACGTTTCTCTTCATCTGGTGGACTACTATTACTTTGTAAGTGTTACAAGGAATAAGATTAAAAGAGCTGTGCATTATTAGTGCTTTAGTCACAGCTCTATCCAATGAGGGATGTGTGGAACAAAATAACACACCAGATTTGATCCTCGAGCCTGGAGAAACAGCAAAAATTTCCAACTGCTCAACAAAACGAGGTACAAACTAAACAAGCTGTGAGGGTGTTAGCCAAGTGAAGCAGTAGAAGCGATGTGAGAAGTCTCCGAGGGCTGATTTTGATGAACACCTGAATGCATTTTTTTTTTTTTTTTTTTTTTTTTTTTTTTTTTTTTTTTTTTTACGCGCCTGTTTTCGTGCCCCAGAACCTGCCAGGAAATGATTCAGAGGAAGTACCGCTATGATATGGAGCACGCTTTCAGCTCCAACATACACACTCACTGAAAACATCATTCGCAATCAAACCACCGTTAAAAAAAACACAGCGTTGCTACGATTGCGTTAGCTGTAATTTTAGCTGCGCCGAATGTAAGTAATGTAATCAGCGCTAACGTGGCTGATACCTGCAGTTCCGTGGTACGTTTTTCATCGTAGCGTGTGTGCTGTGTGTTTATATCCGTTTGTGTGTGAGTGGATTTGTGTAGGTATGCAGTGTGCAGTTCACTGTGTGTAAACATAATTATTGGCACCCTACCAGGGACTAGAAGAACATGATAGTATAAAATTAAATGCACAGTTTATATGGAAGCTCATTTCCTTTCCTTTTTTTTTTTTTCCAGAATATTTTTTTAAATGACTGCATTTTGTCTCAAGAATATATGATATGTTAATAAGTATATAAAATATAATATGACGTGGCAGTAGGAGCAGACCCAGATCATGGTCGCCTCTGCCAAGAGGTGACGAATTGCATGTTGGTGGATCTTTCAATAACACCACGCCAAAATGGATTAATATAAATCTATAAGTCACAAAAAGGGCATGATTTTTATCATGGGTAAGATTTCTCCGGGCTGACACAAAGCAGATAAAATCCAGTGTTCCATAAAGAAATGAATTTATTATTAATAATATTCACAGTGAACATTTCTTCCTAGGGTTTGAATCCTAGCTCATTAATACCGAATCAATTTCTGGTCATGTAGTCGCGGGTAGCGTGGGTTTTATAATGGCTTTGAACACGGAAATATCCGTATTTGCTGTATAAACAATGTTTCGCAGCAGCCTTATGAGTCTCTGGATTTGACTCCTAAACATCAATGTTGTCTGAATAAAAGACAGCATGTAAAAGGGCTTGAAACCTCGTGCACGTGACGGGGCTCGGTCCATGAGTCTCTATTGACGGCTTCGACGTCATTAGATGTTCCAGGAAGAGGCACTGTTGGTGGGGTGCCAACACTTTTGATACGAGAGATTTAAAGTGGTGAAGAAAAGACCACAGTTTGTGCTTTGAAGTAAAGCTATAGGCTCCAAGAAAGAAAAGAAGGGTGCCAATAATTCCGGAGTTGACTGATTGGCCCAGGATGAGCTGATTTGTCATCAATGCCATAAGCAGAAGGATGTGCTCTCTCTCTCTCTCTCTCTCTCTCTCTCTCTCTCTCTCTCTCACAGCTCATTCAGACACCATGACCATCTCGACACTCCCCCACCAGACGTCCCCGAACGTCTCCGAGCTCCAGAAAAGTCGTCTCCCGCAAAGCCCACCTCCCCTCCATGTGCACTTAACGACGCTTCTCACGCTAACAACAGCAATCACATTACATCCCTGCGAGCTTGAAACCCACACCAGGTTCTCACTGACCACCTCCATACTAATGTTCGAGTAGCAAACAAACACACACACACACGCTCTCCCTAATACCTCGCAGGACACAACCCGAGCTGAGGACGATCCTGATGAACATCGTTCACTCTTCATGTCAACACCGTCTTCTGATAAGAAACACAAACAAGAAAACGAGGAAATAAACTACCTTACAGCCACTGATAGCTTGTCCTTGGAATCCTGCATTTCATAAAACTCCCTCTATGAATATTTTAGACGGGTAAATAATTAATAATTCACGCCAACAAGGGGCCGATGATCAAATGAAGCCGAGCGTCGACACGCATGCCAAATCAGACGCTGTAAACAAAGACCCGAGGACCGACGTTTTCTCCCCGCCACCTTCCTCCCTTTTTAAACATGCGCATCCCAAATTGCGTCACACACACATACATACATACACATGGACACACACACACTTTGTCTCGTACACATTTCATTTGAAAGATGTTTTTTTTTTGCTTTTCAGGCCACGGGGAATTCCACAAGACTGAATCTGTGAAACACTCGATCTGATCGCCTGCTGATTTCTGATGATAAGATTTACTTAATACAAGTTCTAGTCGTTCTGCTATGTTGTGCCCTGACCTGGACAAATCCCAGTGGTGCGTACACACACACACACACACACACACACACACACACACACACACACACACACACACACACACACACACACACA
>JAQQZR010000005.1:21981304-21992725 GCA_030068235.1 Notoglanidium macrostoma | reverse complement strand
CCCCAAGATGCTGGGATTGGCTCCAGCTTCCCCGCCACCCAGACGCATAAAGCGCTATAGATAATGGATGGATGGAGTACGTAATAACACGTAATATATTTATGTATGAACGTATGCTCCACGTACTATATGATGTCATTAATGTCAGGATCGATACGTACAATAAGGAGCATACTCAGGGGGCGTGCTGTTATAGGAAACTAATCAACGACAGGGCGTCCAGACGCAAAACTGTTTACCGTCAGCGTTTTATGCCGCTTTATCATCGTGAGGCTTTTATGTATATAGCAGTTATGGAAGGAGTCTCCAGTGTCAGCGCTGTTGTTTCAGGTTTCTTTTGCGACCTAGAGAGAGAACAAAGGCCAACGAGGGAACGACTGTTGCCCGAACATCATGAGCTAGCTTCTTTCGTGGACGTACAACAAAACAAACTGTTTAATACGTCTCCTAAGCACAATTTGCTGTGAGTCTTCTCACAAGGTGAGACAAGTGTGTGTAGGACAAGCCTACCGAGTGTGAAGAGCGGCTTTCCACTCAGTTTCGCGTTTTCAAGGTGCAGTACTGTCAGGCTGCTGCTAAGGAGGGCTCTCGACAGGGCCTGTGCCGGATAATCCTCTATGGGGATGTTACAGGCATCCAACCTCCACAAGCATCCGCTCTAAAGAGGTAGGAAAGTGGAAGAGAGAGAAAAAAGTGAGAGGGAGGCATCATTCTGCCCTTACCGTGGCCTGGCCTCTCCATCTTCAACCTTTTCATCCCAGCACAACCTGTCTGAAAGAGCCGAAACGTCAAAAACTAGAAAAACATCCCGTGACAGGAGGACGCCGTAGATCTAGCGGCCATCGTTAAGGCGCCATCCTCTAGTCCGCGGCTTCAAAAGTGCCCAAGTTTTTTTTTCCCATCCCTTTCTTTTGTTGTTGATGGAAACGCGATTGATCTAGTATAATACCGCCTAAGAGCATGCCTTTGGTTTGACCGTCGAAGTCCGCAGAACCGCGAGGGCGTAGCTCGTCCGTCTTTCATCTAGAGACGCCGCTAATTGAACATAATATCGCCGTGAACTAAAGTGAAGTGTAATGATAGCCATTAAAATCAAAGTGTGAATACAGCAATATCCTGCGGTGCGAATATTTTTCGTCTCTGATGCATGATAATTCATTACTTCCACTGCACTCTGAATACAAATCAGATCAGAGGCTCGAGCGTGAGAGCGCACAAAAGGCGGCGAAAAGCGGCTCCGTGCCTTCTGACTTATAAATCAACGCAAAGACAAAATTACATGTCTTATTTTTCATTAAAACTGTGTTAAATATTTATAAAAAAATACTAGATTAAGTGGAACAGATCTGCAATGTCACACGAGGAAAAAAAAAAAAAGGCCGGGGCACTGAGGGAAATCAGTCATTCACGGTAATACTGTATCTAGTGCACTGAAAGTAGCCATGAACATCATTACGACAAATACAATTAATCTTTCTAATTATTTGAAGTGATAAACTATTCGAATCAGAACATCTCTACACCTTCACCCTGCGTCACAAATGCCAGCATTAATTATCGATATGAATATGCAATTTGGAAATGACCCCATGTCCTCCTGTCATCCTCATTAGCTTAATATTACTAACTCATTAGCTAAGCTAACACCGAGCGAGTAAATTAGCTCGCATTTGTGACAGGTTGACATCAGCCGTTTATATCACATTACCTTAAAAGAATATAATTATAAGTAATATGATAATAATGAATAGAACATTAGCATAAAACCTTTGATTTCGTTCATCGCGAATGATTAGCTCGCAGGTTGACTCGGCTAGCTGAACGTGCCGTGCGCTGTGCTAGCTCCAATATAAATCTAAATAATCGCTCCGTCCGGGTGGAACAAACCATTTACAAACCGTGTCTTTGAGCTACTAAAAGAACGTCCAACACGTGACTGCAAAAAACACGTTCCTGATCCGTATTTTTCATTACAAGATCGGTATTTTTCATTACAGTCACGACATGCAAATGAAGCTAACGGATACACATTTGCTTAGCAACATAGCTAGCTAGCTTAGCTTCCTGTATTCCCGTCCATCCGTCCATCTGTCATTGCCACACCTGTATGAGTAAACGTGAGAGGGCCTGCCATCCTGAGACTCCCATACTCGTATTCGAGGACACATCCAGATGTGTGGCTGATTCATAGTATGAAATCATATCCATCAGTGACGAGGCTCCCTATGGAAAGAAACATAATGCCTGATTATCCGTCATATACCATAGCAGTTTGCAAAGGCTAACAGTTTGTTATTCATTAAAGAAAGAAAGACACATTTCACTTTTTTTTATCAATTTATAGGTACATTTATAGTTGTGGAACTAGTTTGTCTTGTGTTATAGCAGCCGTAAACACTTCCCTCACCGGCCTTTCTTTTTTTTTTTCTCTCTCTCTCTCTTTTAAAAATAACACCACCGAAAAACCACCCAGCTCGTCATGTTACTTCGAAACTCTTCTATCCTGAGGATTTCGGAAAACATTAACAAATCGCTGACACTGGAGACTCCTTCTAAAAACAGACTGCAAGTCGTTGCTATGGAAACGATAACACGGCAGCACCGGCGTTTTTATATGGCGTCTTCTAACGAATCAGAATCACTGTGGTATATAATAATACGAGAAACACTTCTCGGAGCGCACTTACGTTTTCCTCGAGCTCCGCCCCCTGCAGGTTGATGAGATTAAACCGGACAGATTTCAGAATCTCCTCCAGAGACTCGCACGAGCGATAATCCAAACGAACACCTGGGGGAGGAAATTTCGAAATAAACCAAACAGCCAGTCGTACCGCAGGAATCAAAGTCATGAAATCGGTATACAACGGCGACACGTACGCTCGTCCCAAAGCCGGCGCAAACACGCTTTGAATTCGGCGTCTCCGCAGATGCGACTTGGTGGTTGGTGTTCATTAAGGAGCAAAGGAACGTTCGACACGGACGCGATCACGTCCCGCCACGCAGAGGAGAATCAAAGTCATTTTTCAGGAACTTTTTTGAAACAAAGCCTAGAGAAACACTTTGATGGTCACAGCGGTGAATCTTTATTGGACCCCCATCCTTCACGAACTCTTATCTTCGTGGTCGGGGACAAGCCAGATCTCTCACAGCCATGTGCTGGAGAGATGATAATTTATTCATCATTAGCATAATCATTTGTACGTTTTTTTTTTTTTTTTTTTTTTACAATAATCACTTAAGTGCACCCTACATAGGGGGATCTGAAATCCCATTTTTCTAATCCCCTCTGCCGTTCTCTGATAATGATACAGCGTCTCGGAGTCAAGATGTCATCAGTGTATGACAGCGAGCAGGAAGCTGCAAGGCGCTGACCGGCGTTTAAATCTGCCATCCGCTCATATCGATATCAATAACTGCCGTTCCCCTCATCAAAGGGACTTGCGGTTTAATCCGAGCCCTGCAGGATCCGGGTGCAGATTTCAATTAAGAGGCTTGACGAAGTTTCCGATGCTATCTCGGTATGCAAGATTTGGGTCCAGTCCCGCATGACGGGATCAACGAGGAGCGGCCGTGTTTCCAGCGATGAAGCCTCCAGAATCAGCAAGCGAATGTGGAATAAAAATTTGAACGACGACAGAAAAAATAAACCACAATAACGTCCTACGGCGGGCGCTGTAATCCTGGTTAGGAGGCTCGGAGCAGGCCCGATCTCCTCATTAACTTCTGCTATATCCATATTTGTCTGTGGAAATTACATCGCTGATATAAATCCTCTCTTGCACTAAGCGCTAAACTCTACAGGTCGGGTTAAAACGCTACACTCCGTGTGCACTCTGAGTGGATGTTGTAAGGCTGAGTATAGTTGGGGATTTCTAATAACACGAGCATGAATACATTATCTGCAAAGAACGTTCTCTAACGGATGCATGTACATATGCGGATAGTTTCCTCTTGTTGTTTTTTTTTCTTTTTCCGGAGTTGCGTTTTAGTGTGCACGAGGGAAAACGGAGGCTTTTGGAAACGATCACGCAGGCACCCGTTCGCATCCCGATTGGGTCTTGTACGTCGCGACGTATCCTTCCGTGATCCGTCACGCTCCAATCACGTGACGCTTTTCCGGAAGTAAACGTGTTCGTGTGGACGAAACCGCATGAGCTTCTTACTTACGTGCACACGTGAGCTAGAGGTCAGGCACGAAGCTTGTAGGACAAACAAAGACCACATTCATCAGCATGAATCCTTAGTAACTGCCTGGTCAACGCCGTGGTGGTTTAAATTAGGATACTAGTTTGTTTATGTTTTTAGAAGCAACTAAACGTGTTTAGCCACACCCACTCACAGATATGGGTATTTAGGGCACTAATAAGGATGCAGAATACAATAGTATAGTAATAAATTATTACAGATACAGATGGCGCAATTGACGTTCAATAATGAATCTGTTCAACGTTGTTGCGAAAAAATCACAATCCATCGGTATTTGTTGCGTACGTAAGTATGTCGGTATTTATGTATTTATTTAATGATGGGTCAGACCGCAATGTGCATGTAATTGCAAATCTAACGCGGGCTAATGTTCCGAATATGAAGGGTTGAAGAAGCTTTTCAGACAAAACGAAGTCTTCAGAACGGTCTGGTCGTTTCTTAGTCGCGTGACAAGCGGCACTTTTCTTGGATTTCAAGAAAAGAAAAATCCTGACCGTCCATTGGGTGCCGTAATGCAGGCGAGAAGAAGAATGCGCTCGATTCACAGATGCCCGACAACATTAAAATTAACTATGAATGGATGGAAAAAAAAAAAGTTCATTGTGTCATTCTTAATGTGGGATGTGATCAGGTGGAATAAGCTGGGGTGGTGGCGGCGTGCAGGAGAGCACTAGGACCGGGGGGGAACCAGTGAAGGAGTAAATTAAAAGAAGTAATGAAAATGAACTGGTTCTTTATGTCTCAGATGGAATTAGAGTAATTATGTTATTTTAGGCATAAAAAGTTACAAAAAAAAAAGGAAAAAAATATCAATTTACTCACCCTGGAGATCGAGGCATCTGGCTCTGTTACTCAAGCAGGTGATTTCCTGTAGGATAGATAGATATGATATGATATGATATGATATGATATGACACAGATGGACAGATATGATTTGAAGGTTCATGCATTTTCTCGCTAAAAAGCAAACGACGACTGGCTTTACCGTCGATGCAAATGTTCCATATTAATTAAAGCAGGCTTTATTAATTAGAAACAGCTGGTCATCTGTTGACGCATTAATTAGCCCCGTTGTTCGCTGTGCATGAATCTAATCTGACTGCATCTGTATAAGAGTAAGGGAAATTGTCTTCTGATGAGCACTCCGCCAAACCTGAGAGCAAAACCCGACTTAAAATGCAAAATCCGATGAAACGTGTGAGGAAGCTCGGGATATGCAGGAGGTAAAAGGGTGCGGAAGTGGCGCGCTGTTTTGTGGGGGTTTTTTTTCTTTTACCATTCACATTCAGAGCAGCTTCAGGATTCACCAGCGATAATGATCTCTGTTACTCAATATGTCTGTATTTAGGAGGCCAAAACAGAATTCGTGACTACAGATGGGCTAAAAATACAAAAACAATATTCTACAGTGTGGCAAACCTGATTTCGTGTTTGGGAATCACATCCTTTTTAAGATTGTAAGATTTTCATATTTGAATATATGAATACGACTACTGCTACTAATAATAATATTGAATGTGCACTTGATCACGTGAAAAAGAATTCTTTATGTGTAAAATCAAACTTACATGTGACATTTTAACATGGGACAAGAAATGAATCATGTGTAAAAACGTCACATGTTCCAGGAAATGATTCGGTCATTAATGTAAAACAGTCTGAAAATAACCCGAATCTTATAAAAATCACACGCGTCAATAAATGAGCCACGTGTAGAAGTCACACGCAGTCGCATACGAAAAGTCGAGTGAAGAAAGGAACCGTGTATAAACTCATTAAAAGTGGATTAAAAATTCACGCGCGGAACAAATGAAAGAAATGACACGCGGAAAGAAGGAACCACGTGTAAAGATCACACGTGCGGACCGAAAGACTCTCACGAGTGAGTATAAATTGTGTGCAAATCACATAAATGAATCACGTGTAAATATAAAGGAATCATGTGAACATAATTGAATTATTTGTAAAAAAAAAAATAATAATAATAAAATAAATAAATAAATAAATAATAATAATAATAATACCATGGAAATGCAACGATTTTGTAAAAAATCACAATGATTTGTAAAAATTGTAATTTTGAAAAAGAAAAATCACGTGTGGAAATAAACGAATCGGGTGTAAACGAAGAGCGTACGTGAACGTGCGTTTTTAAAAATCCCGTACGAAAGAAATGAATTTTTTCCACCAAATCACGTCAATATCGATGAATCAAAAAAAAAAAAAAAAGAAGAAGAAGGGTTTCAAACCTGACATGCGTCTAAAAGCCACGTGCGAATCGTGTGAATGTGACACGTCTGTAAGTGACGAAGCGTTCGCATTTCGAAAGTTTGATTCGTTTTAAAAGCCAAAAACGACACTGAAATATCAGTGATGAAGAGCTGCGTACAGCAGACGTTTATGTAGCAGACAGACGGCAGATGGCTCTTAGCAGCTCGTAGGTATCGGGGCTGATCAAGGTCCTGGATCAATCTGCTATAAACATTAACAACATGTCTGATTGCAGCGTGTGTGTTAGGAGGAAAACAAATGGAGCTTGTGAACGCTCCCCGAGTCTCGACAGCGCTGACTCCGAGCTCCGCATTTGAACCTTTTTTTTGTTTGACGCTTTTCATCTTAATAAACGGGGAGCGACGTCCCACGCTGCGTGCTGCTGGAAATAAAAATGGACAAGTGCCAAATGTGCTGATGTGTGAGGAGGGAGAGGACAAAACGGCGAGACAAAACGTGAGGGACGCGGTTTATCAGAGAGATCTGACACAAACGCACGTTCCTCATTCTTCTCTAAAAGAGCTCTGTTTTGTTTTTTTTGTTTTCTTGTGGTGGCTTCGCATTAACGACTGTTGGGTTTTTTTCCTTCTTCTTTCCTTTTCCCTCGCCGTATTAATTAGTCGAAAATTTTCAGAATTTACAGGAAAAGCTCACAGGGGTTAAGAAAGCGCTTGCACGTTTTCCTTTCAGCATCTTTTCCGCAATAAAGGATAAATTATTTAAAATAACACGACCTTTTATCTCACACCCTTTGAAGGCAGCAAATTAAAAATGCAAATGGAGGTGCTAATTAATATGCAAATATATTCATTCCCAGTTAACAATTAGCAATTAAACCCGCAGTGTCTAGAAAGAGCGCGGACAAAATGGGTAACTTAATTTATCATTAAAAAATTAAAAACATACCCCAAAAAAATGTTTAATTGAAAAAAGAAAAAAGAAAAAGAAATGGCACCCACGTCATGCTCTTTGTCTCCGGAGTGGACAAAAGGACATCTTTATATTGCTTTCTTTTTTAATATGTGCAGATTAGACGTGTGAAAGGATGTTCAAGGAGGAATGAACACGTCTCCTTCGTGCCGGAGGACGGTCCAGGGAGCATGATGCACGTTAAAGTTTAAACGTGTGAAAGTTATTTATACTCTGTGTTGAGATACGAGTGAATTTGCTCTCCGTGATGGAAGACAGGAAGTAGTAGCTGTCTGATTGAGTGAGACGGGGGCGCGTAAAGTATGAGCATGAGCTCTTTCTCTCCGATCGGAAAACGATAGGTGATAGACCGACACATGAGGTATGGAACGTTGACCGGAACGTGCTCTTATAGGAAAATAATCAACGTTAGCGAACGTTAGCTAAAGCTACCATAGAATTCTTTCCCGATTGACAAAGTTCTATTTTTCTAGTCGTGAGATCTGAGAGTGCGCAGAGAGGTAACACGTGTCGGTAAATACGTGCTGTAGAGATGAATGCGGTCTCGGCTGAGAATACTAACAATAATAATAATAACGCTAATGATAGTGGTGGTAATAATAATAATAATAATAATAAGGTTGTTAGGCTCCTAGCCCTCAGGTTCATTATTGTTCCCTTGACTCTTATGGAGATGTAACCAAACGCAGCGCTGTTTTCTCCTCGTACAGCATCTCAAAGCAAAGTGGAAGCCCACGGGTGCGATAAAAGCTTTAAATAGTTTCCTCCAGGGGCCGTCCTGCCTGAAAATACCTAATTTGATAAATTTGCTCTTTAAGCAGCGAGTTCCATTTTGCATAGCCTTATTAGGAATTCAGCTAAATATCTCTGCTGCTTAGCTACACAGTTTTTTTTTTTTTTCCTTCTTTTTTTTTCCTCCCCTGTCTTTTTTTCTTCTTCTTCTTCTTCTTTTGGGTCGGACCACCTACGTTTGTTTAAACGCACCCCGTGCTCATTAGCACCTCAGAGCTAATACTGAGCGTGCGCTTCATGTAAGTACCGCTAAGTCTCTCATTTTCTGCAAATAATTCCCCTTGATCTAATCGTCAATTTATGCAGAGGGGAAAACGATGCTCTTAACATGGCTGGTCAAAGGGAAAAGAAGTGAGAGCGCGCTCTGAATTATGCATGCACGCCTGTGTGTGTGTGTGTGTGTGTGTGTGTGTGTGTGTGTGTGCGTGTGTGCATGTGCGTGAGCTCGATTCTCTTTTTACTTTACTGTCTTGTTGAGCATTGAGTTTGTAAACATGAATTAGGCTCATGAACGTGCACGCGCATATTTTTTTTGTTTACACTTTTTATTTTATAGTTTTCTTTTAATACCACAATGACAGCAGTGACATTTTATAAACAGAAAATGGCATAAACTTCACACTTCAAATTCACACGTTATTTTTAGATACTCCACCGCAATTTTTTTCTCCACATCTGTTGAACTGTTCATGTGTAGCGCATTTGTGCACGAGAACGTGATTTGTTTATTTAGTCATGATTCATTTTTTAAATGTGATTCATTTACTTATTCACGATTCATTTATTTTACTCATGATTCATTTTTTAAATGTGATTCATTTACTTATTCACGATTCATTTATTTACAAATGATGCATTTTTTTAAATGTGATTCATTTACTTATTCACGATTCATTTATTTACTCATGATTCATTTTTAAAATGTGATTCATTACTTATTCACGATTCATTTATTTACTCATGATTCATTTTTAAAATGTGATTCACTTACTTATTCACGATTCATTTATTTACAAATGATGCATTTTTTTAAATGTGATTCATTTACTTATTGATGATTCATTTATTTTACTCATGATTCATTTTTTAAATGTGATTCATTTACTTATTCACGATTCATTTATTTACTCATGATTCATTTTTTAAAATGTGATTCATTTACTTATTCACGATTCCTTTTTTCACATGTGATTTTTCTTACGATTCATTTATTTTCTCACCATTCAGTTTTTTTCACATGTGATTTTTAATGTGATTCATTTGTCTCACATGTGATTTTTACACGTGATTTTACTTTTGCATGATTATTTTATATTCTCATGAAATTTTCAATTCATTTATTGACTTGTTTTACATATTTTACATTTGGTGACATGATTTTTCGCCATTTTTCACAAATTTATCTTGAGTAGATTCCTTTACTTTTTTCAGGATCAATTTTTTCACATGCGATTTTTCACACGTTATTTTTAGGTACACCAACTGCTATTTCTCATCATTCATTTTCTCGTGATGTGATTTTTCACTATTCACATATTCCCCCCACGTGATTTTCACAATTCGTATCTTTTCTTATGACTCAGTTTACGCGAGTCATTTTCTTACTTGTGCGCCTACCTGCGATGATATGGTTCATTTTTTCACATGATTCGTTTACTTTCTCAGATGATTCATTTTCCCATACGTGGTTTTTACACGTGATTTTTACGTCCCGTGTCACTTTCCATATTTTTTGTCACATCTCATGCACATTGTGTTATCTAAGCCTTCTTGTGATTGAAAAACATAAAGCAACGGATTCATTCTTTAAGTGTTTTTATGATCTTGCTCATGAAAAGTTTAATTCTGTTTCATAATATGTTCATATAATATATATCACATCACGTCGTGAGAGTTCACGTGATCAATTTCCGTTCATAACTTTTTATTTTTACACTTGATCCCATAGATTTGCATATGACATTACTTCTGAGACCAAAATGAAATAAAGCGTTAATCCGCTGTACCTTTATTTGGTCCAGTGTCTTGGGATGAGGTGCGACTTTGTGCTTTATGCAGCTCTGCTCGTAGGCCAAAATTATATCTGTCAAGGTTGGACTGTCGCCTAAAATAGAAGTGAGAAATAAAAGGCTCAAGAAACAACAACAACAACAGCCTTTCATTCCTTATCCACTAATCCAGTGTTTATTGTGTCTTAATGAGCACTCTACAATTAGCCCTACTGATGAAAGCGCATTTTAAAAATGTTTTCTTCCTTTTTTCCCCCTACCTAATACACTTCTCTGTGCTTCATTAACGCAAGGTAAATGCATTCAGGGCGTCTCGCAGACATGATGAACTCCTGATTTACCCACAATTCCAAAAAAACAAAGACAAACAAGGAAAAGAAACTTCCACCAGAAGTACAGATGCAGTCGAGCGCATGTGTGTGTGTGTGTGTGTGTGTGTGTGTGTGTGTGTGTGTGTGTGTGTTACAGTTTTACATTGCACAAATCTTGGACTTTAATTAACATTCATTTTATTAATCCATCTCTTTCAAAACATCTAGGTCACCCCCGGATGAGCTGCTCAAATTCTCTTTATCGTGTTTCTGAAAACTGCGATGTAACAGAATGGGATTTAAAAAAAAACAGAACGAAAGATCTGAAACCAAGTCAGTCCTTCTTTGGTAGCAGCTTGGAATGTGCTGTAATAGGAAAATCATCAACAACAGGGTGGTGCGATGAAACGGAGCAACTCTTGAAGCCCTGAAGTTGATTATTTTCCCATAACAGCACTTCCTGGAGTGTTTTATTCCTCTTACGGTGACACAGGAAAGAAGCTCTGTGCGATAAGACTCGCGGTGGTGGCTTGTGTGTTTACGTTACCACGGAATGGTGCAGGTTTCTAGCTACTGCTCATCGCTTGTGGAGTTTGCCCCCTGCAGTTCGCTTATCGCCCCAACCGGTCCACAGACGATGCCATTGCCACCACCCTACATCTGGCCCTCACACATCTGGACTACAAGGACACCTACGTGCGAATGCTGTTCATAGACTTCAGTTCAGCATTCAACACAATCATTCCTCAGCACCTGATTAGGAAGCTGAACCTGCTGGGCCTGAACACCTCTCTCTGCAACTGGGTCCTGGACTTCCTGACAGATAGACCTCAGTCTGTCCGGATTGGGAACAGTATCTCCAGCACCACCACACTGAGCACTGGGGCCCCCCAGGGCTGTGT
>JAQQZR010000005.1:21967111-21980299 GCA_030068235.1 Notoglanidium macrostoma | reverse complement strand
TCCGCAAAGCCACCAGCATTGTGGACGACCCCACACACCCCTCACACACACTCTTCACCCTCCTGCCATCTGGCAAGTGGTACAGAAGCATTCGGGCCCTCACTGCCAGACTCTGTAATAGCTTCTTCCCCCAGGCCATCAGACTCGTGAACACTCAGGGACTGGACTGACACACACTCACACACACACACACACACACACACACATATACACTCACACACAAAAATGTACACTCATCTACCTCTACAATTTTGCACATTACATTTGGATTAGCGCTGCACCGTCTTGTCTCATGATGTCTGCACTGTTTGCAGTGTACATTTGCACACATGAACTTTATTTTGTCTTCTGTTGCACATCTGCACCTTTGTGTTGTCTTACATTGTAGCACCTTGTTGTAGTGTGAGAGGAAGAACACGCTTTGGAACATGCAGTTCTTGGAAAATAATCAACATCAGGGTTGTAAAGGCAAAAGAGCTTCAGATCACCGTGTCGTAGAATGTTTACCTATATTTTTATTTATTTAATTCATTATTTTCTGGTGAGGATTTATTACCGTCCTGCCGCGCGTCCTTGCTCTCGGCATATCCCGAAACCATCTCCTCATCCGGAGGAAACGAGACGCGCTTTTCCCCTCGACTCTTTTTGCCAAGCAGACAAAAAGCTTCCTCTTCCTCACCACGGCCGCTCATCGTCATCGCTGCCGCTCGTCAGATATCAGCAGCTTCGCTCGATTGATTTGATTCCGTCCTGCGACTTTGGGAGTCAGTTTGAGTTCAGGAGAACAGCTACATGTCCACGTCCGCCTCGTGGTCCGCTTTGTAGAACTGGTCCTGTCGTGGATCCAGAGCAGTCAGGTGGCACATGGAAACCAGAAACCTGTGCTTCGAGCGTTTACAAAGCTGCTACAGGACGCCACGCCGTCAATAATGAATGAGCCGGAGCTCTGTGTAGTACAGCGTCGAATATACAGACTTTTTAAATATCTAAAGCAAGATATAAGCTGAAACCAAGAGGACCAAACTGTGGATATCGAACCACCATTCGTTTATTTTCACATGTGATTTTTATACATGATTTGGTCATTTTCACATCACTAATTAAATTTATAGGCACAAGTTATTTAGTTTGTAAGGTTTATAGACATTACTACAGTTTTACAAGTTGCCTTTGTGGATATTTTACTACTTGGATTGGTATTTTGGTTTGAATAATTTTTTTTTTTTTACATACATATATACATATTTTATTTATTATTTTTTTACCGATAAATACTGCTAATGTTTTGTTCACGCCACTATATGCCAAGGAAAACCATGTGATCCCATAACAAACCATATCCACTAAAAATATATATATATTTTAAATGTTAAATAAGTAAAAACAAGAGGAAATCATTAAAAGACTGATTGAGTAAAGAGGACATAAATCACATTGCTGTTTTACAGCTATAGTTTGCATAAAAAATCATTTACAAATCAGATACAATAATTGAATCAGATACATTAATTAACACTCCGAATCCTAAGTTTCAGTGTTTCAGTGTTTACTGAATGACAAATAATAAGACACACATCAGGAAAACATTAAAAAAAGACAACTCGAAATCATTTTTAGGTCCGTACTGTTTGGAAAAATAAAAACAATGAGAATTATTCATGTCGCTTGTTTTATTAATAACAAATTAAACTTGACAAATGGGCAGTAAGGCACATTTTGACCGCTGTATATTACGAAAGAGCAGGAGAAATTATAAAAAATACAAATCCCGGCTAGTATTGCGCCATACAGGAAGTTACATATCCGGTGCCGACCAATTAGGCGCGTCGCCTTACTTCCGCTTTGAGAGCTGTGCGGGAAGTTTGGAGCTGCTAGTCGGTTGTATTTATTTTCATTTTGTAACTACGCTTGTGCACGTGTTTATGGATAAATATTTGATATCATGTTTATATTTGCACGTAGATTTTGTTGTGTGAGTGTGTTTAAAATGAAAAGTGAGGTGTGTCTTAGGTTAAAGGCGAGGAATTTATTTAAGTTGTTAGCAAAGTTAGCATGAAGGTGTTAGCTTAGCGAGCGAACATGAATAGACCTGAACGCTGACTTATCGCGCGTGCGTGGATGTCTTAACTTTTTTTTCCAAATATATTTATATTTCATATGTAATAAGTAATCTGCTTTCTACTGTCAATGACCGAGCCGTTGGCTTGAGCTGACTGCCGTAGCCTGAATGCTAATGGTAGAAGGAAAGTGAAACTAACGTTATGTTTATATATTAAAAATAAATCTAGTCTCCATGCTATCGTTTTATCGCGAGATTTCGTTTTACTGCGCTTTTGATGACAACAATGGCGCTGTATTATAATGTAGTTTAAAGTAATGTAAAGTTTAGATCTAAATATTCCAAATGTTATAGTGTTCTCTTTTCAGGAGAAAGCAGTACTGTTAAAGATGCAATAGTCGATTTTTAAATTTTTTTTCCTATATATACAAATAATCTACAGGGTATGCAGAAAATGGTTAAAAAAAAAAATAAAATCCGTCAAGACATGTATTATGGCTAAGAAAACCAGGGGGCGGGGCTTTGTGACCATGGGCGGGGCTCGTGAAGTCCGCATCATTTGCATGAACTCATTTGCATATCTTAACTGAAGAAGAAAGGTTTTCCAAAGACAGAACAGAATAGCTCAGAGATTTTTCTCTGATAGAAAATAAGTAAGGAATAAATCATGATGCGGGTGCGCTGTTATAGGAACCGTTGCGAAGCGTCGACACTGAGCCATAAACGTTACAGAAAGCTCCATAATATCAATGATTACATGTTTTGCAGCACCTTTTTTGAAGGCCCCTTTGAAGGAACTGTTACTATAAAAATGAAAGCTTTTTCAAAGAAGTTCATTAATATTAACCTGTGATTTGCAGCTGATATATTAGTTCCAGACATAATGAATAATTTTTGTTACCAGTCACGACCATACAACCAACAGAGATGTAAAAGATGTAATATGATGGGAATATGGCAGGGTGTGGGTAGACCTGGACTTGGATATTCAGAACCGTACTTGTGCCGTTCAATGCTGATAATCTGTCCGTTTAATGTTTCATGTGAACAAACAGGTTAAGATGCCTCCCAAAGCCAAGGCAGCCGGTAAAGCGAAAGGGCCTGCGAAGAGAAAGCTGGCTGAGGAGTTTCCCCCCGGAGAGGTTCTGACGGACACGGCGAAGAAAAGCTGGAAGCTCGGGACGCCCATTGGTCAGGGAGGCTTTGGCCTGCTGTATCTGGGTGAGAGACTCCGCAACCTTCGATGCTGTCATGATACTTAATCACGTTATCAACAAAATAAATACGTTAATCTTTTCTTCCAGCAAGCGACGATAAGTCAAAGGCTGTCGGAGCCGACGCACCTTACGTCATCAAAGTGGTGAGCAGGAACACTTTCGTTCAAGGTTTTTTTTTTTTTACTTTGTGTGTGTGTGTGTGTGTGTAACATGGCTGTTCTAGCTTTTCCCAAGAACACTACAGTACGCTGCTTCCTCCCGCAAATCTACAACTATCCGGAAATCACAAGCCGCTGCCTTGGCCTTCATTATACCTGCTTCAGGTGAAAGTAATCAACGACAGGGTGGTGTGATGAAGCAGAGTCAACATGCTCTTCATAGCAGCACGTGCTGTCGTGTTTTATTCCTCTTACACGACTGAAATTTGCCAATGATTACAATCAATCTGTTATTTATTTTTAAACCACAACACTGTTGAATCGCTCAATTCTGATTGGTCGGAAGGTGTCGATCAGTTTTCTCCAGTTGTATTCAAACCACGATATGCGCTCGTATTCATGCGCTTGTCCGTTATCGGTATCGTTTCTATAGAAACAGCTCGTTCACACGGGCATTTATGGAGGATTGTACGCAAGTTTCTTTCTTTAATAAGTTAATCAATTTTGAATTGGCGTTTTAACGTATATATCGCACAACACAAAAGTTGTCTCGATATAAAGTTCAATAATTAGTTTTTCAGTCAAGACGGAAAGTTGAGATTCACTCAGCTGTTACTTACTTCTGTGAGCGCGACTTGTTAAACCTGTTGATTTTTGTCTTCTTTTTTTTGTCTTCCCTGTAGGAGCCAAGCGATAACGGCCCGCTCTTCTCCGAGCTGAAGTTTTACATGCGAGCCGCCAAACCGGATCTAAGTACGCTCCCCTGACTCCCATCTCACCCTCTCAGGCTTTATGATTTACTCGGATCGAGCCGAAAGAGCCCATCCCTTAATTAAAGAAAGTTCCGAGCTCGGGGTGCCACTCCCGCGGAGCTGCACATTACGCCTTCGGTGGTGCTTCTGGTCGCCCCCGAGGTCACAGCAATACGTTTCATTTAATAACAACCCAAATGTCACCTTCCCTTGACAATTAACTGTTATATTACTAAGCAATGCTCATGGTTTATTCATTAGGATATTGTGACGTTGGTAAATATTTGTCCCTCCAGCAGATTAGCTCTGGGCTGCCACTCTGTCGTCCCTGCGGGATTCTACCTTTTATATTATTTCGAGTCGCGGCAAGTTTGTGTTTGTGCCACGTCGTATGATTTCGCAAGCAGTACGGCTTTAACTCCCAGAATGCTCATCTCACGAGAAGCTGCTTTTATGATTCCTTTATATATATATTTATTTATTTATTTATATACACATATTCCTGATTATGTTTCAGTCGGCGCTTGGATAAAGTCCCGGAAACTGAAATACTTAGGGGTGCCAAAATATTGGGGTTCAGGACTTCACGAGAAAGGAGGAAAGAGGTGAGATGTGTGCAGCGTTCTGGCCGCTTTTCTTACTTCATAAAGCACAGATAAATAAACGATGGTCGGTGATGTGACGTTGCAGGTACAGGTTCATGGTCATGGACAGATTCGGAACGGATCTACAGAAGAAGTTCGAGGAAGGCGGCAAGAGATTTCCACGGAAGTTGGTTCTGCAGCTTGGCCTTAGACTTGTGAGTCCTGTTCTCCTCCACCCCGTCATACAACACACGTCGACCGGGGAGGGCGAAGGCTGACCCGCGCGTCCTGTGAGACACCTGAAGCCATGTCACGTGACACACTCGGAGGAAAGCGCTATCCGCCCTCTTCCACATACACGAGCTCACTGGCTCACACGATTGGCTAGTGTCGCTGCGATTGACAGGCGAGACAGCCTGCCGTCCTTCCTTCCTTCCTAGGGAGCATGGCCAGTTTTTCTCCTGTTTTCCGTGAAACGCAGTGCCACGTGTCCTCGTATAATATCGGGGCACAAACAAATTTGAGCCGCTTTTAAGAGTGGCGCTAAAATGAGTTAGGATCAATGAGCTCCTTTCTCATAAACTTTTTACGAGACGCAACTTAAGTGTGTTTTTAGCTGACGTGGGTTAATTCATAAAAAATGTTTACAAAACTGCGTTCTTGTAATTGATGATAATCGATGATGACTCAATTTCACAATTTGGAGCTGTGATTTTATTTATTTATTTATTTTTTTTTTTTTAATTGGCATATAAAAATATTGTATATAAAAATGCTATAGTTCTATAAAATGCTAAAAAAAATTGAGCGAAAGTTTACAGGAGCTAGCCGTGTCAGTCTACAAAGATACGTTTTCTTTTTCAATTTCTTTCCCTATGTAAATAAAATAATTTCCATCTACAAAAATAACTAAACTGCTCTTTTCACCGAACGACTTGCCTCCGTCTTCCCTCCAGCTCGACATCCTCGAGTACATCCACGACCACGAATATGTCCACGCCGATATTAAAGCCTCCAACCTCCTACTTTCCCATAAGAACCCCAATCAGGTCAGTTCTGCTCTCTGCTTGTGGTGTCACACGTCTTTGTGATCGATGCCGCCGCCACCATGCTTGTGCTTTATGAAACATATAGGTTATTTTGTGTTAATTCATGTACTCCTTCAACGTAATGGGCTATTTTATGAAGATCCATAACCTATAATCCCAATTAAATCCGTTTAACATTGACGTTCTAATGCTAACGAGGGGAGAAAGGTTTATCTGTGCGTATGTAGATGTGTATCCTTTTTTTTGTATCCAAACTTTTGCAGTAGACATGAAAATACAGTTACATTTGTGAAGCGTTATTGTTATACCCAATCTCTGCTGCACTTTCCCTTCCCTTAATGAGTCATAATTTAAGCTTTTCATGCTTAGCGTGTAAACAGTCGATATTAAATGACTGCCGAGACGAGTCAGAAGCAAATAAAGGGAGGGGGAGACCGAGGCACGGCCAAACATTTAATTTAGAGATTAATAATGTATCAGCGGTGTATTATTAAACCGCTATTTTAAAACTGGGATTTAAAAAGTGGC
Organism: Notoglanidium macrostoma; assembly: GCA_030068235.1. Taxonomy (NCBI): domain Eukaryota; kingdom Metazoa; phylum Chordata; class Actinopteri; order Siluriformes; family Auchenoglanididae; genus Notoglanidium; species Notoglanidium macrostoma. Next base: position 21,973,952 of record JAQQZR010000005.1, on the reverse strand, counting down.
CTCTTGAGATTAGTGGCGCCGCACTGCCGATTTTTCTGAAATAAATGTTGTAAACATCAGTAATTTATCATTCTGAAATTGTGCACATGTATTTGTTAATTTCGCGGCAGGTTTATCTGGTGGATTACGGACTGGCCTACAGATACTCGCCAGAAGGCGTGCCGAAGGAATACAAAGAGGACCCGAAGAAATGCCACGATGGGACCATTGAGTTCACCAGCATCGACGCACATCATGGAGTTTGTGTGTATATCCTATAATTAATATCCTAATATATAATTACTAAAGATGGACACCGTACATACGTTAGCTAGCCCACGGGGCAAGAAGACGCTCCAGTGTGCTGTTTTGGTTTGCTAGGAAACCTACTCGACTTGTTTTGACATGGTCAGTTTTGCTGAGGTCATGTTTTTTCACAGCTCCCTCCAGAAGAGGCGACCTTGAAATCCTGGGCTACTGTATGATCCAGTGGCTGTGCAGCCGCCTGCCCTGGGAGGACAAACTCCAGGACCCGGTTTACGTCAGAGACTCGAAGATACGGTGGGTTTAGAGCCCACACCGGGTCCTTATGGTTCTCAGACCAGGCCAGAGTGACTCTCGGGTTCAAGATGTAATCTCGTTGATGTATTATGAAGTTTAGGGACACGTTGTTAAAGTAATGGAAAACAGTTAGGCACGAAATTCCATTCGCTAAGCTAGCTAGCTAACTATTTGTCATGGTCAGATCTTTGTTGTCATGGTAATGTTATATGTCGCCTTAATAAATCACTGTGAATATGACGATGCTAATGTAGATGTACTGAAATCCAGTCACGACAAATGCGAGCTAGTTTTCCTAGCACTTAGCAAGCTAACGAGGACCGTCGGTGAGCAGTTACGCAATGTTGGTCGACAGGTGTTTCCTCTTTGAGATTCAGAAATTAAGGTCCACGTTTTTTCTGATGCGTGTGGCATGGCAGGCTTCTGTCTCATTTGCATATTCATACACTCTTGCATTTTTAATGAGAATACAGGTGTTCCCAGGCCATTTTTAGTCCTTTCCTGAGTATTAACAAGAAGCAATGTATTACTGAGCATTTTAATATTTAATGCTACTCCAAGAATAATGATTAATATTACCATGTAAGGAAACTTAGCACTTAATAGCGTTGAGGGCTTACATTCTTGTGTTCTTGTTTTCTCTCTCAGGTGTCGCAAGAACATCAGAGATTTCATGAAGAGCTGTTTCAGTGCAGGACCTGAACCAGGTGAGAGCAATGCTCGCTAAAGGGGCGTACACACAGGAAGCAGTTCGCGCCTCGCCCAACTTGTGTCACCAACGGTTATCTCGCCTGTCATCACTACATGTCGGCGAATTTCACTGACATTCCATATTCCTACATTCCTGGACGATCCCCGTCCCCGCCCACTACGACACCATCCCCATCCCGTGTGCTCTCTATCATCCGTGTTCGCTCAAATCACCCCTGTACATGCGTTCCTTGCACCCTCAAACAGCGCACAAACACAATTCTCCCCCAAGACTCTCTCCTTCCTGCATCATTCCACTATGAAATGTATTAAAGTTACACCTATAGATTAAGTCGTTTTTTTTTTTTTAGCCCAGATTCATTAAAGGCATGTCAAAAAATCTGGACCGAACTCCGGAGCCCTTAAAAAGCACCTGCGATGTGCGCTTTTGTGCGTCGGCCAAGCGTTAATTGGTCTGAAGCACTTCCTGATCCTGCCGGCAGCGCGGAGCGTCCGTGCTCCCGTAATGACTGCACAGCCGTTGATTTAGCAATAATGAGAGCTAATGGATCGACCCTGCGCTAATTCCCAACCACTTCTCCCTCCAAGTGTAGAGAGCCCGTGACCACATCACTGTGGATGAGGAATGTGCGTTTGGCTCGCGCTTATAATGAACTAGTCATTGTATCGCAGTCAACACCACGTCTGTTGAATTCTCAGTTCTGATGGGTTAGAAGGTGTTGAAATTTCTATAACCGCAATTCTGACACTATAACATTATTGTAGATTATACCAGGCCAGTATATTAACCGTGACATGAGTATAAATTATAAATGCAAATTTTAAAGGTGTGTCCCGAGTCCAGTCGTTTTGTGGAAATGACCGAAAAACCTTAACAGACACACGCTTCATCACTTTTTAGGGTTGCATCTCCTCATTTCACTCCACGTAGTCACACTGTAACTTTGTTACTTTTGCTTTCGCACAACTTCAGGACTCGCTCGCTCGTTGTTTTTTTTTTTTTTTTTTTTTTTTTTTTTTTTTTTTAAATCAAAGGCGTCAGAGGAGCCGTTTGCTCGCCGTATGATGCGATGGCACTTCTGAAGCTCGGTGACAGGCGCACAGCAGAAGGAGAGATCCCTCCTCGGGCTGTTGTCTTGCTCGCGCACGTCTCGTCCCAACGCCGAGGTGACGGGAGGCGGCGCGCTTAGCGAGGCCATCATGGCTAATTCTGTTTGGTGTGACAGTTTGAGCAGCCGACGATAAACAACAGTTTGCGAGCAGCGAAGTATAAGAAACGGCGTGTGATGTTTTGTCGCCCTCTTTTTCCACTAAACTTAGCCTGAAGGTCAGAGTGCCGGCGCCTGCTGCGAGGAGGCTCCGGCGCAGGAAGTGTGCTCGATTCCCAGTGCAGTGTTAAACACACACCCTCCTCTTTCATCGCTTTGTGAAATGGAAATGGCTCTTTACACAGAGGCGGGCAAAGGTTCTACTTTCTGCCAGGCGTACAGTCCGTCTTATTTGGTGCATAACAACGCACAGGATTGTGAAATTCGTGCGGGAATAATGCGTTCAGAGGCGTGCTGTTAGGGGAAAATAATCGCCGATGGAGTGGAGTGATGTGGCAGCGGTAATGCCGCTTCTTCAGCAGCATGTCAAAAAGTGATGATAATAGACAAAAAAATTCATGCTGGAGATTTCACGTGTCAGAAAACTTAGTTACAGCTTTATCTCTGACTGTTACTAGCTGTGACACTGGAGACCCCCGGTCAGTCAGTTCGGTTGTTGCTATAGAAACAATGGTGTGCCAATAGAAACCTGTATGAATTTGCCCTAAAGCTAGTTTTACATATTGTAACACATTTTTTCTTGCATTTTCAGTCGTACCTGGCCCTAAACCGCTGATTTATGTTCGATTACTAAAGCAGAAAGCAAAGTCGTCTCAGGGATATATAAGTACATTTCTGCCACTCAATAGTGTGAAGGTCAATCCTAATCCTAACCCGTCTTTCAGAGGAAATGGTAAAGTTCATGGAGGAGGTGAAGGCGCTGGGCTACACGGACAAACCCGACTACGCGAAGCTGCGCGGCATCTTGCAGCAGGGACTGAAAAGCATCGGCGCCACTGACGACGACAAGCTGGACTTCTCAGTGTCCGTGTCCGGCGCAGGGCCGTCCTCGGTCAAGGTGAGACCTCTTCGAAAGCATTCACGAGCGTGGGAATGTCACGACGGACCTGTACCAGCTTTCTGAAATGTTACAAGATTAAAAAAAAAAAATAGTAGATTATGCCGGTATGTCACCGTGAGCTTTAAGAACTGAACACTGCGCAGCATTTATGAAGCTTTTAGTGAGGTCGAGTGTACATTTAAAAAAAAAAAAAAAAAAATTCCTGCCAGAATCACAAAAACCTTGGGCAGGTACGCTGAAAATCAACCATCAAGACTTTAAACGCTTCCCAGGCAGGTGAGAACATAGCGGTCACTCAGACCTGAGAGCGTCCGAGTATCATTTCCGTTCTAAATGAACTCCAGTGAGAAAGTGATTCGACTCTGAATCATCATAACTTTGGGAAGTGAATCTTTTTTTTTTTTTTTTTTTTGGGAGATGTGCTCTGCTAAACTGATGCAGAAGGGACATGTTTTAGATTTTTGTATCGACAAACTACAAAACAAAACCTTGGTTGCTTTCATTAAGTACGTGCAGTGTGAAATCAAGACAAACCAAATTGCAAACGAATCCTTTTTTAATTCCGGTTCCGGCTCAGCTGACGGATGAATGTGCGTGAAAGCAAAGCACGCTCGGAAGCATTAATTATGTCCGAGTCTGATGCTCAGATGCTACGTGCTGACGAAGAACGTGATGGAGTTTTTATGTCCATGGCGACTCTTTGAGATCGAGAAGTAAAGCTCTCGCTCTCTCTCTCTCGCCCTTTCTTTCGCTGCCTGCTCGTTTCTCTGGTCAATCTTCGCTGTCATTTTGACACCATAGATTACTCTTGCGGTTTGTAGTGTTACAAGGTATTGGCTTTTTGTGTCGGAACATGAATTACTGAGCGTCTTACTGGATACCTGGATATTGAGCGCTACTAAAACGGTGTCCAGCGCAAAAAATAAAAAATAAACACCTTGTGAACAAAGACTCCAGTTCCTCCCCTTCTCCTTCGCTCCCTCCCTCCGTCAGGTCCTGAGTGCCTGTGTTTATTCCCTGCTAATGTATCACAAATTTGCTGACACGGTAACCTCGGAGTGAGCGCGGGCCGGCAATCAGCGCGCGCACTCGCGACACGGGAGGCGGCGGACTCTCCTCGCCTTCCCACAATGCCGTTTGCATATGGAAGGTGCCACCAGGGAGCTGGCCTGTGCCAGCTGAGGGTTACCTGCCCACTGCAGTTATTGTATGTAATTATCGAGCCAATCTGTTCAGCTCAGCGGGGTCTGGATGGTAATCATGAGGCAGCAATTGGCAAAATGGAAGGGAAATGTGAGGAGGGGATGGAAAGGAAAGGGAAGCAAGAAGAAGGGAAAAAAACCAGAAGGGATGACGGTGGAGTCCGAGAGACAGGCGAGCATTCATTACGCAGTCTGAGTGGAGGACAGGGGGAATTTGATTGCTGTCGTTAAGTGCATCTTCTAGCTAACCCCGGGTTCAGTGTGTGTGATTTCCTCCCGTTGGCTCCTCTCCCCATCCCGTGCCGGAATTAGCACGGAACAGGATCCGAAACGGAGGGAAGCCTCGTAATAAATGAACTCAAAATATAAACGATTGTTTGGAGGTTTAAAGCGTGCACTGAAATTGCGTCTCTGACCTGTAATCTCGAGTCACGGATATAACCTTGAAAATCCGAATCACTCTAAGCGGTATTAAAATAGACCTATTGTGTTTGATATTTCAATGATTTTTTTTTCCCCCCTATCCCTTGCCGGATTTTTTTAGGCTAGGCTTGCTGGAGAGCAGAGTCGTAATTACATTTGCTCAGACGTCACGCTTAAGGCTTAAGGCACACGTAATAGTTTCCTCGCGTATCGCCGAGGAAAGGTCCCTTTTTAATATTAGATCCAAGCTCCCCCTAAGGATGCTGTAGGCAAATGATTTGACCATTTCTTTTCTATCCCTCTCTTTCTCTCCCTCCCTCTTTTTCAAAGACTCCTAAGCGAAAGAAAGCAGCGGAAATAGAGGCGTCTAATGACGAAACCGATAGCTCCCCTGCAAAGAAGAGACGCCCGGCCCCGGCTCAGAAGAAGGGTAAGTGCTCACTTCCTGCAGTCAGCCACCCAGTACTGACTAATTCGGATTAGACCTTTAGATTAGATTCCTGACGCATTGAATCGGGACAGAGTCCAAGTTACGGAGGCAGATTTATTTATAAAGCTCTTTATCAATAGTTACAACATTGCCACGGAGAATCGGTCTCTATGGTTAGTGCAGCAGCTCTTAGGTCCGTTTTTTATTTATTTATTTTTTAAATGAGAATTCAGCGCACCAAAAGGTTCAGTATCCTGGCATTTCGGTTTTAAATCGGTCCCCGGTTATTTGGATTGAAATCTGTACCCCACACGTGCTATGAGGACAAATGCTCCGGACACGTGAGGACCAGCTCGCTGTGGTTTTCAAACATTCCCAAAATCAACAGTATTAACGACCGCTTAAATAATTAGCCGTGGTATTGTTTGTCTACTTTCATCACTTATGGGTAAAAATAAAGGGTTTTTGATAAAATAAAAAAAAAAAAAAGTTTTGCTACGTTTGGTGCAGCCGAGCTAAAACGGTGGCGGTGTCCTCATCTTAACAGAAAATCACGTTTGGAGAAAGTGTAAATTGAAATTAATGCATAGCAACCGGATAGTCATCATATTTATAAGTTGTTTCAGAGTGTAATATTTTGGTAATGGATACGTTATTGATTTCATAAATTTTTTTGCAACACCGCACTCATTTTGTAATAACGCGCCCCGTTTGTTTAAAAATTCCAGGACATAACCTAACGTTTGATATTTAGGAGGAATGTGTTGCTTCTCGGTACACGTGGCGCTTTCCTGACGTTGTTTTCCTCCGGTAGCTTCAGGTGTGTGAGGTCAGAGTGAATAAGGAAAGAAGGGTGACGCTCTGTTTTACGTGACGAGTGCAAACACTGCAGAATTCACGCAGTTCTCAAATCTGATTCCGCTAAGAAACGACTCGAGGTCGCAGTTTTGGTACGGGGTGGATGTTTAGACTGAGTGTAAGATTCTGCGCGTTAGTTATAATATTCAGAAGGAGTTTGGTTGCTTGCCAGGACGGCTGTATTAGTTCCGTAAAAATGAGTTTGTAGTTGAATGTATTGAGCTGCTTTGCATATTAAGGCGTAAATGTAAGTGGTGACTCACTTATTTATTTTTTTTAACCGGGACACAATCCAGGTACAAGACACTAACGTCTTGAAGTTTAAGTGAATTTTTTTTTTTTTCCAATTTCTGAAATGAAAAGTTGTTCATTTGATTTTTGACCATGTCTGGACGTTTCTATATTTGGGCTTGATTATATCCAAAAACTTAAAGTTTTTTTTTACATGTTTGCAATTCTTAGACCACCTGAAGGTAAAAACAGATTTAGCACGGATAAGACTCCCCCC
>JAQQZR010000005.1:21938234-21966184 GCA_030068235.1 Notoglanidium macrostoma | reverse complement strand
CCTCGGTTGCACACGTGCAACTTTTGTACTTCTGTTGCCTTACATGTAGCACCTTGATCCTTGAGAAACGTTGTCTCATTTTAACTGTACACTGTACCACATGTATACGTTGAAATGACAATAAAAGACACTTGACTTGACTTGACTTGAGGTTAAGAGGCAAGAGAGGTATCATCAGAGTCTGGGTAGAACGGAGCTCAGTGCAGAGCACATGGAAGGGACGTCACAGAGGGCATCTGCTACTCCTGATTAAGGAAGTCAACAGAACGGAGAAGCACACTGCGTATATTAAGATCTGAAAATTAAATGTGTCGTTAAATGTTTCTTTTCGGACATGCCAGACATTAATTTCTAGAAAAAAATTGCAAAACATGTTTTTTTCCATACAGGCAATAATGTCTAGACATTAGAACATCTGAACACTGTGATCTTTATATTCATGTCTGTATAAAGGAAATTGTGTAAATCTCTCCATGTTAGGCAAAGTCTTGTATCAAAAAGGTTGTTGAGCAAGAATGGAGAGATCTCTATATGTGCTCATATACCGACAGTTTTCTGTATTATAACCGAATGTTCAGTTAAATTTTTTTCTATCCTTTTTTTCCTGCTTGCTCTTAACTAATATTCAGTAAAACCCAAATAGCTGCTCTTAGGATAGGTGCTGTGCCTAAAATCCAGGGTGTTACTGCTATTAATTCAAGACAATAATCTGTCAAACCTTTATTTGCTTTTACCTATATATATATGCTTAGTAATAGCTAAATATAGGGTTTTACTTTGATAGTAATAGCCATTGGCTTCTTTTTAGTTCTGTATCTCAAATTTATTATTGATCCCTACTGTATATGCAGACTGTATATGTATCTTTAGGCTTTTAATAAAAAATGAAGCCCATCTAGGTGATTCAATAAAAAGGCAATTCTGGGAATTTGATTTTAATTTGAGAATTCATCGCACAAAGACTCCATGGCCATCTCTTTAAATAGCTCTGCACTAAAGATAAGAACAGGTAAGAAGAAAGAAACAGGTTTCTGTTTGCATGAAACCCTTTAAGAGATACATAACAGAACTTGTTTGACTATATAACACACAGATAAGTGAATTATTTGTAATCGCACCATCCATTGTCAACCCTTTTGAGGCTGGATCCTCTCAGGGTTTTCATGTTATCTCACGGAGATTTTCCCTTGCCACTTTCACCACAGGCTTGCTCATTAGGTTAGCAATATATTTGCTCATTAGCTTGCTCTCTCTCTCTCTCTCTCTCTCTCTCTCTCTCTCTCTCTCTCTCTGTGTGCTCTTTGATCCCGGAGCTGAGACGCTCTTCAGGGAAAGAGGCTGCGTGCGTGTATGCCTTACCTCTCCTCTCTTCCGCCATTTGATCAGGAGAAGACAAAAGGCGAACACTTGGGTCCCGCTGTTTGTCACTCCAGAGCTCGAGTCTTCCTCTCTCGGTTCCTCACAGAGCGATCATTAAAAGTTAGTTGTGGGTGCATTACTTGGGATGGTGTCTTGTAACTTTTGTTATTGGGTTTGATCGCAGGCAGAGAGTGTTTTTAAGGCTAAGAACCGGCTTTTCGACATTGAGAGGGCGATGAATAACTGACATAGATGAGAACAGGTTTTAAAAAAATGCTCTGCTGTATGTATAAAGGTAAAAGAAGTGTTCGTCACTCTGGATTGAGATGACAGTTTGGAGAAATTTATTTATTTTCTGACTTGTAACGACTCGAACGCAGATGTATTTGGAACGGCTGACTTTTCCGTGCACAGGGATTGAGGAATTGTACCGCATTCGAACGTTTCCTCATCTTTGTCCAAGGGATAAGTGTAATTACATCAAATCTGAATCGGAATAAAATGGATTATTTTGCGTCTTTAGACCTCTTGGGGGAGGAAAAATGCTCGCCTTTTAAACCGGTTCTTGTCACCCTCCTTCATAGGGAAGACCTTTGCTCTAAGGTTTTACATAGAACGTTTAAATGGTCCTCTAAACTAAGGAACAAATACCAAAGAATCATTCAGTGTGATGGACAGATTGGAATCAGAATCGAGTCACAAATTTAAGCAGACCAGGAAAAAACACATCTCTCAGAGCCATGTGGAACGAGGCAGATCTTAAACTGTGCTCGCAAACAAATCTTTTGCAGGTGTGAACACCAACTATGGTACAAAGACAGATAACATATGATATACGTACAAATCTATTATAGCTGATGCTTTTGATACAGTAGTATTTATGTGCTTTACATTTTTGTTCACGCCCCAGCACAGATACCCTCACATCATAATTCGTCTTGCTAATTCTATCCTAATCTGTCATGTCGACGATCACCATGCCTGCGTGATCAAGTCACATCTTTTTATTTTTTATTTATTTATCTTTTTAGCAAAAAGTGGTGTAATTCTAAACAATATAGCCAACTTTTGTTTGAAGTACTACCATGAAACGTCAGGTTGTTTAGTTTTGTTTTGTTTTGGGGTTTTTTGGTGTGTTCAGGTTATGTCACGATATTGTAATTAAAATTAGTTTGGAAATTTATTTCATGCTTGTTTTGATTTTAAAATTGGCACCGGGAAAAAAAATTATCCTAGTGTTCTAAATCTTGTTTTTGCGTTCTTTTGAGTTTGTTGATATTTGTTAAAATGAAGAAGAAGAGAAAAGAATGATCTGGTTATATTGGTTGGGTTGTGCTGGGGAAAGAAAAGAAAAAAAAAAAAAAAAGAAAAGGAACCACACACTTGCACGGTAAACATTTTTAAAGTTTTTACATCCAGGCAAAATCAGACGCATTCAAAATAAGAGCTACGGTTCATTTGGAACACTTGATCTTGGAGCGATTCACACTCTTACACACACCTGGCCTAACCAATGGACCACAAATTGGTGGCAATTAATAGCAAAAGACCCAAGTAGCCGGATGCAGAGACCACTGTACAGACCTTGTGGTTTATAATCCTAGGTAGAGAACAGCCCGGCCTTGTTAAATGTGCTTAGCTGGGCCTTCGACCAGCGCCGGGGAGAGAAAGAGAGGGAGCCGTTTTCTCCTAATGTTTGTTTTCAGAGCCGAGCTGCAGGGGCGCTATCGATCGCTCCAGCCGTGCGAGGTAAAGTGCACCCCTGCGTGCTTTCTTCCCCCTTCTTTAGCAGTGACCTTGGGGGCGCACAGCCATTGCCTCACAGTAGGGGGCAGTAGCACATAATGATGGCACACTCGGGGCACTTGGGGGGGCAAAGCATTTAAACACAACTTTACCACCTGTTCCCTCCACCGGCCACACACGGAGCAGACACGCAGCTTTGATGGGCCTGAACGTGGCCATTGATTGACCTACGTTTATATCCAACGCTTTGCTCAGTGTTTCTCTTCAGCAGAGCCGGTTTGTTGCAGGGGCTCCATGCTGAAGCACGAATCTGGCTCAGCGGCGTCTTAAACTGCGCCCGGGACCCCCTTCATACTTTCAGTAATGTGGATGTCGGGTTCGCTCGTCTCCAATCCAATAACGTTGTTGTGTTAACAGGTCCAATTTGCACTGTGTGTAATTCATCTCTTACTGTAGAGCCTGAGGATGGTGACCTTATTGAAAGTTCTTCAGTACTTATGAAGAATTGTTTTGAAAGTTGGATGTACACAGTACAGTGGCTGGTCAACTATACTTTTTAAAGGTATTGTTTTCCTCGAAACCCGTTTACACGCTCTGCTCGCTTTACCCGATAAAGACGTGTCGCTTAATTAGATAAGCGCCGGAGCATCGGTTTCTTCCCCGTGGAATATTTTTAAATGTAAATTCGTTTCCAAATCTTTATATTAATCAATGTGTTCAAAGTAGAGTTAAAACAGTGTTCACGTAGTTTTCTGGTACGCGATTTAGCCTTGAGGCCTGTGGGCAGAATGTAACTCCAGTTATCCAACATGGCTGCCAACATTACAATACAGTCTTCAGTTTATAGGTCACAGTGTGTCCTAAACCACATCAGGGAGTCTGTGTGTGTGTGTGTGTGTGTGTGATTTTTACAAACAAGATCAGAGAGCAGGCACCAAACTACGTCACAATGACAATGCGAAAACTACGTTTTTGTACAGTAGAATATTTTTAACTTTCCCTTTAAGTCAACTCTTTACTGTACTTATTTGAGACTTTGCTTTACGTTAGACAGTGTTGCAAAACAGCTTTAGAGAAAACCGTCTTCCTGCCCTTAATGAGCAAAGTGAAAGAGACAGAAACAGGACAAACTCGGCAACCGAGAGTTAAAACGGGAACCCGTCGTCCTCTGGGCAACGTGGAGAACTTGGAGCATGTCAGCGTTGATGGTGAAGTTTACACAAACAGAATTAAATGGAGGTAGATAGATTATGAGTAGAAGGATCTTTGAGAGAAAACGAGTGAGCGGCGAACGGTAGATATGCAAACAAAGAGGAAACAGTAAGCCAGGCTATGGTTAGTAAAAATTTGGAGCAAGAAGGAGACGTTCTTGAGAGGTTCCTGCTGCCGAAGCATTTGCGTTATTGGTCGATGATGCAAATTCCTCTGCCAAAGTTTACTAAAGCTAAATCTGACATGAAGATTCATTTGTGAAATTTGATGTGCACTGAAAATGTAAGGAATTCTAACTGATCAGGGGATTTCTGCGTCATGTTTATATTAAAGTGTTTCACCTTGAACTGTAGATGGACTACATTGCAATTTGTAAAGACGTCGTTTAATATTGAACTTGGTCTGCATTTTTCTTTGCCAGTTTTGGTAATTTACATCAATTTTCCCAATGTATTCCCAATTTTTCCAAATGCACTTTCAAAGACACAAGATCGCGCCTATTTCCCCGGCGCAAAGTCAGGACGGACACAAACGCCTCTCTGCTTAACGGAAATTGTAAAAGCGTCGTGCGAATTCCTTATTTGTTCATGGTGTACAGCCGGTTTGGGATGGATGGAATTTCAGTCCTTGAAGAATTAAACAACGATGCCAGGTAAGCATCGCCATGGGTAATTCCTCAACTGTATTTGGATCATACCGTGTTTGATCATGAGAAACTGGTGAAACGTGTTCATTTTTAGTGCAAATCTTTATTTCCTAACAGTAAAACTTAATTTACAGTTGAACCAGTATCTACAGTGAGCTCTCACATTTACACACAAAATATTAGTACAGCGCATCTCGGTGTGTGTATATATAAAATAATCATAATTTGGATGAAAAGTAGATAGGGAAAAAAAATCTAAGTAGCTGTGTTTTAGTTTGAGACTTTTAAATTGTAATATTCAATCATAAGATTAGTTTAGACGGTCAAGTGTGCTGTAAATTTGCGCGTGTACACTGACTCAAATTCTGTCTTTTCTGATCCGTTTAGTATAATGCTTCCTACGAAAAAGAACGTTTTTCATTCATAACGTATTTGTTTATTTTTGGGCTAGGACTAGTTTTGACAGAGACTTTAACACGGTCGCCGTTTCTTCCTAGACTAAAGCTTGTTAAGTGTCCTAGTGGACCGTCCATGTAGCCCAAAGTGATAAAGTCATGGACTGGTTTCTCATGTGTCTTCATAAACTTGACTGAGCAAAAGCGACTATGATAGCCGAGTGATTTTTCTACGGGACACGGACGCGACGAGAGCTCCTGTATGTGCCAGTGAATAAGCTCCAGATAGAGCGCCTTTACTCTGATGTAAGGGTCAGGTCCCCTGTGCAAAAACCTTGATTAGTTTCAAAGGATTGTGAAAGCTGGTGTGATCAGCATGGCAGGGCGATGTCCATCAATCAACAGCCCTTAAGGCACTGCACTCTGATACCTCATAAAGAAAGGCAGCTTTACACGGGTAATGCTATACCATTCACAGGGTCATGGGACCGCACTGTCCCCATTCATATGCACTTGATAAATGGTGTTCTTGACATTGAATTGTTCAGATAGGGGAGCAGGGGGCCGTGCAGATCCGATCAGAGGTTTATGTCAAGAGCAAATGGGCGAAAAAAGAAAAAAAATCTTTTTGAAAATATCAACTTAAATTGTGTTATACTTGAAAAATCTGTTACGTTAATCTATCGTGTTTGGAAGAAGAAATGCCATCTCATATCTCATTTTCATCTCTCTGGCTTCATGAATTTGGTCTTTTTTTGTATCTCGTTCTCATTTAGATGAAAATAAATTTCACTCTCATTGTGTTCCCATTTGTCGTTCGCACCCCCTGTGCCCTCCATCTCGAAAACACCCATGGAAAAAAACTATATAGACTGATTTTAGGCGGCTGACAGAAAGTGCTCTTTCAATGCAGTTATGGTACATTTGCGATTCTAGTTGTGTGTAAATATTAGAAAACAGCAGGTTCTCACATTCGCAGAAGCGAGGCATAGCAGTGGGGCTAAGAGGCGCGTTCTTATCGGTATTGTATTCACACTACACCGTTCCTCCTGCTGTTTCTAATCTGCCGCTGCCGCTGCGAGCAAAACTGGACAGGCATTTATTGTCTCAGCAGGGGGATGCTTGACAAGAGAATGTTAAACACTACCACTACCTGCAATTTTCAAAGGCGATACCAGACATGATAAAATGTAGATACAAGTTTAATTTCTGTTTTGGGTGAAACGATGGAGAAACTCCACCGAAATAAGCAGGTAGGCGATTCTTTTTCTTTGCTTCCACAGGGTGCCTTGTGAGTTTATACTACACTGTTTATTGTGTGTGTAATTTAAGAGAAAGGCAAAAATCTTGTCTTTTAATGCCTCTGATCCAGACTGCACCCAGTCAAAGCTTCGACTGGAGGCACACTCAAGGCTTTAATTCTGTTCACCTTCGCTGGCCGTGTTGGGAAGTTCAGTGGGTGACAGGATACATGTTTGAAATAGAACTGTCCACATCCAGATAGCTCATCTTTCTCCTTGCATACCGGCCGGCCCCTTCTCGATTTGCCTCTTTGAACACCTTTGTCTTTTTAATGCCTCTGATCCAGACAACTCCAAGTACAAAGTGGAAGTGACGGCCGAAGCGAAGTACTTGAATGCAGTTCCCTTGGTGGCAGCATTGTCAGGTTTGTTGGACATCAGAAGACACTTGACAGTATAATTGAGACACCAAACTGTCCATGTCCAAAGTCTAAATGGCTCGTCTTTGTCTTTGCACACTTGCCGTTTATGCCTCTGATCCAGACAACTCCTAGTACAAACTGAAACCGAGGGCCAACTTACCAAGCTTGAATTCAGAGGGTTTGGTGAGCATCAGAAGACATGTTTGGACGAAGTAAGAATGTCTCACTTATGCTGTCAAAGTCCAAATAGCTCATCTTTGTCTTTGCATTTAATGCCTCTGATCCAGAAGACTCCTTAACTGAAACTGGGGGCCGACTCGCAAAGCTTGAATTCAATTCGAGGATTTAGTGAGCATCAAAAGGCGCTTTTGACAGCATAAGTGGAACGTTCTTACTTCTCACTGTCTGTGGCTAACGTCCCAATATCTCATCTTTGTCTTGGCATATCAGCAGCCCCCTCCATCCGCTCCTCTCGACACCCTCTGTGTTTCTGTTTCTTGGATAAATGATGACTTCCAGACGTGGCCTTGATAACTGCAGGGGCCATCGAGGAGGCATCAGAGGAGGCAGCCATCTTAATTATCATGACACTTGCACACGCCGAGATTTCCACCGTTGTGCTGGTCTTTTTTATTTTTTATTTTTTAAATGAACTCTGAAGGAGGCCTGAGCAGAGCGTTCAAACTTGCGTTCCAGACCGTTACCCCTTGATCACCGCCTTTCTGATATCAAAATTGTGCTGCTTCTAAATCGGCTCGTGTTCAAGTCTTAAATTAGGTCGTGCTGTCTAATGGACTTCATGCTGGGAGCGCCATTAAAGAAGCTTCACGGACATTTAATAACCAATTTAGTTAATAAATTCATTTTAATAACCAGGAATCAATTACGTTCTTGATGAAGGGCTTTTAGCACTGAACGCTGTTCTGATGGCATGGTTCATGTCTGCCAATGTGTATGGACGGAAAAATAACCATTATGTAGTTAGCTACTCCTTCTAATAGGTATCGTGTTCAAGTGAGCAGGTCAATCAAACACCACCAGCAAAAGACAGAATGGATTTTTTTTCTATCCTGTCTTGCTAATTCTGTTTTTTGTGAAAACAGCAGAGGAGCTTTCCACGATGGGGTTCTGTAACATGCCATGGGCAGTTTCTCACACTATCGTGGTATGACGGTATGGCTTTGTGGTCTGGAACACCGCCATTGTGGTCACTCTAGCCGTGGCGCTTATGGGGCACTCATGCCTTCTCACACAGCCTTTTGTGTGGTGTTCGCCGCTATTAATTTCTCACCACAGGTGAAAGCGGTGTTTGTGGGTGGCACGGTCAGGGTCACTACGACTGACGTGTCTGCTTTAAGTCCATTTGTTTTACATCGTAATTTAGCAAGCTTAGGTGCTATCCTGTGTTCATTTTCTGTCCCTACGTGAAAACGTTCAAATGTCATTAAAACCATGAGCAGTTTTTGATAAATCGCATGCACTTTCCTTTAATACGCTCAGGCTTGGTCTTGATCTGTAAAACAGCTCTCTGGGGCCTGATGGTGCACAGACCTCAGCTGGCTGGGAAACATGCATTAGCATCGCCTTTGGTAAAAGGAAACCGGCCGCCTTTTTTTGTAATGTTTTTCTGGACCGTTTTAGTAGAGTGTGCCCCATATTTAGTCTGATTCCTGCCTATTCCCAGTACATATCGCATAAGGTCTGTGTATCCCCTTTGAGAAGTGGTTCTCATGGGATGCGTTCATCTGTCGCTTCACCTCCCAGTGGTTGCTGTTGAAGGCTTTCAAACGCTCCCTGCAGGTTCTATTGTGGTGTCCGTGCTGTGGGGAGGAGACGGAGCCGCCGGTCCCAGCTCAGGTTTCACCAAGCACCGTTCCCTGATACAAAAAACGAGAGCGAACCTTGCTGCCCTCCTGCCCTCTCCCACCATTGTGTACCTTCCCCATCGCTGCTGTGGCTCCAGCCAGCAGATTGGCTTGCTCAGGAATGGGAGAGGACGTCGCTGCCTCCCCATCTGTCCGAGCCGGGATCGAATAATAGGATTTTCTGTCCTGGAATTGAAGATAATTGTGGTCTCTATCCTGCTCCCTAACTGTATGATATTAACCTCGTGCTCCGGAGCCCACACTGGGTCCTGACCGAGGCCAGATGGCACCGTGTTTTGATATCCGATCCAGGCTCGGAGGTCAAGTTGAAGTTGAAATCCGAAGGGTCGCGCCATCGTTTCCCTCCGCGCAAGTAATAGAGGTGTCATTCAGACAGACAGCCCCTTATCTGGAATCAGGATCTTCACAGGGCTCTAAAACAGTGGCCGCAGCAGCACTTATAGAGATGCCACACCGTCGAGGTTGGAGCTGTAACTCATTTATACATGCTGGGAATGGGATGCAGGTCAAAGTCAAAGTTCTTCTGCTTTTAGAACATGGAGTGTAACACTGAATAGCTTCAGTATCAAAGGTGCAATAGCACAATGGAAGATGGATGAGACAAACTATTAAAGTGTCATACATGTCTTCAGTCTCATTGGACAGGGTGAGAAGGAAAAGGAAAAATGACTCGAGTAGGAGGCATTGCTTTGTTCGATCGACTCTGAATGGGCTATTTGAGAGGGGGGGAAAAAAAAAAAAAAGTATGATGATGAGCCTGGTGTGGAGGCCTCCTGTGGTGCTGAAGCCATGGTAATGATGTTCCCTCTCTCCCTCTCCCTCACCGTGACCCGGGCCTGGTTACAGTCCCCTTGGTAACGTTTGCATTCAGAGAGCTTTAAATACACTTTAAAACCCTTGCTGTAAGTGTTCGGATTCTGTCAAAGCCAGAATTACCCAAATTAGGAGCTTCATCCCCTCTAGGCTTGTAGTCTAGCACCATTTTAAACGTGTTAGTAAGCACTTTATAATTGAAAACAATTACGCTTCCAGGCAGGCCTGCTGCATATCTGTTTTTAATTTATTCACGTCCACTTTTTTCTTTTTCTTTTTCTTTTTTTTTTTTACACTTTAATTTCACCGCGGCCTTTTAGAGATTTTTTTTTTTTTTCTTTCCCCCATGGTTGTTTGATACATTGCTACAATAATAAGCACACTTTAAAACCGCTCGCAGTTCATCGTGTACCTGTGCATGTGAGATTATTATAATTTCATCCCCATCTTCCTGCTGGTTCCTACTCTTTCCACAGAGTGCACTGTGGCTCTGCGGATGGACGACCGAGAGTGCAGCGTCATCCTAACATCCTAACAGGGACGTCATTAATAAGGGTTAAATCTGGCTAATTGTAATCCAATTAATAACAGACACAATGATGTACCGCCTGCTTGCTTTTCGGAGGACCCAGCTGTAAAGCCTCGCCACCCCCTCTGCCACCCCCACCACCCCGTTCTATTGTTCCTTTAATGAGTGTTTTTTGTTTTCTTTTTCAAGAATGCAAAGGTAGCCATCACCAAAGGAAAACCTTCAAGCTGAGCGTCGAGGCCTCCTTATAATTTCCCATGGCTTTGTCTTTGCCTTTGCCTTTGTGTCTTTTTGTTTTTTTTTTTCTCTCCAAGAGAGTAACCCCAGTGTCATTATTTACATCATATTTCTTCCAATTACACTCGGCTTCCTTTACATTCCAATTTAACCCAGCGAATCATCAGGACGAGACTTTTATTGTCAATGATCTATGCCGTGGCACTGAGTGAAAGAAAAATAGCCGAGTGAAACTATTTGTGTTTATGGCTTTAGAGGGAAGGAGATAAATGACCTGGCTTTTTTTTTATTTAGTTTTAATGAAGAAGGGATTGAGGGACTCTCCTGTCCCTGTGGCATTAATGTGATTTCGTTCTCGGTAGACGCCAACGCTTTTCCTCGCCACGTTTTTTTGTGACCTAGTTGCCGGTCGAGGCGAAGGACATCCAGCCCGAAGTGCCCTCCTCCTCGCTCATAAGAACCCTAATGTCTTCTTCACACACGGACGGCACTAGAGAACGAGCGCCCACTTTACAGTAAATAATCAGCGTCCCTCGGTATTACGCGTCCCTCCGGCCACTGGGCTAAACGATGGTTCCATTTAGACCCTCTTCTAAGCGTGAACGTGTCCCAAAGCTCCGCCTCATCCTTCCTCCCTACCATTACAAAGCGCCTACAAACAGTATTAGCCGAGTCACCTTATGCTCTCCACGCGAGCCCCCTCGGTTGTTCAGCATTAATTGGATACTCAGTCCCCAATTACAGACTTGGCCCAAAAGGCGAGCACGAAAAAACAAGACAGGTTTCGCTTCCCTTCTGTGGGACTTCATTAAAGCGGCTAGTGTGCCGGCTTCCTCAGGGAGGGAGGACAACACACACACACACACACACACACACACACACACACACACACTATGGCCCAGTGTCAGAGTGCTACAGCGTGGGGACAGTTAAAGCACAGAGAAGTTAATTACACAGTTTGTGTTTGTGTAAATGTGTGTGTGTGTGTGTGTGTGTGTGTGTGGTTCTCCCTCCTTCACTCTCGTGAAATATTTGGAATTAATTAGTCAAATCAATATGCATTTCAAATCATCCGACATGCATACGGAGCTGTGGAGGGTGGATACTGTACACTTAAACACATGTTCTTTGCCCTCTGCGGATGGAAATGTAGCTTCTGACACGCGCGGCTTTCTCCGCCTCCCTTTTATTTTTTTCTAAAACCAGTGTATAGACCAAGCTGAAAAACGTGCAACCCGTATATCGACCTGTACCGTAGCGCCGTTCACTGGATTCTGGAATCGTGACGTTAACTTTCTGCAAGACGAGACAAATCGGTCATTTCAACAGTAACAGCTAATAAGTAGATTATGCTTGACATAATCTCCTGCTATTAATAAATGGATTAAAAATGTTAAACAAAGGAGGCGTTTAACGTGCAACATTTAGGGAAGGAGTCTCCAGTGTCAGCACTTTTTTTTTTTTTTTTTTTTTTTTTTTTGTTATTAACTTGTCGAAAAAGGCAAAAAAAAAAAAAAAAAAAAAGACAGACTGGTGTGTGAACAGCTGTATTACACAGTGGTGCTCGAAAGTTTGGGAACCCTTGAGCATTCGGCATCAATATGACCTAAACCACCTTCAGGTGTTTTTTTTTTTTTTTGTTTTTTTTTGCACAAGTACTTAAACGTAGAGAACCCAATTAAACAAACGAGACAAAAACGTCATTTATTTATTTAAACTTCGAGCCGCCAGAAAGTAATTGCGAAAAAGGCTGTAAATGGATAGAAAGAATAATGTGGCATTCTTTTATTAAAAAAGGGCAAATTCAAAGATCATTTTCGACTTCACACATATTTAGGAACCTTTATGTAATGTTTCATTTTTATCAGGACTGAAAGATGGCGTCGCCTGTGCTGTTAGTCAGTGTGAAGGGGAGAAAGTGAACGGCTGAGAACCTTTAATAGTTTTATGAATGTGTCATTAATTGGGTTATTAGCTGTGGCTAACGCGGTGTTTATCCACATACGGTATGTCTGGGATGTCCGTGTTACTCCACACCTGACCATCCACTCACTCTCTTCCCCCTTTATTTTTCATCCAAGGCCGCACCGACGCCTGCTCCTCCTCCCCGTTCCCCTCCCTCCCATACAACCTGTAAACCTTCTCACTCTTCTCACCGTTTCTGCTTTATCCTCCTTTTTTGTTAGTCGTGCTGCGAACATGCAAACACACCCGCATGCGTTTCGACGTACGCGCTCGGAAACCACTCCTTTCGGTCCCCAGGCTAACATCAACAGCTCTGCTTGATGACACGTATACGTGTGATCTCCCACGTCTGTTAATCACCTCTTCACACACGCGGGTGTGCGGTTTGACTGGCAGCGCAATCACATCCGCTGTAACAGCCGCGCGTGCATCTCTCCAGGCAGCCCGAGCCCTGGCTCAGACCCAGCCAAATCTGCTTTCTGCATAGAGTGTAGCGTTTAATCTTTCCTTTTCTCTTTTTTTTGTTTTTGCCTTCACACTGTATGTGATATGTAACCTTTCCCTATTGATTTATTATTATTGCTGTTGTTATTATTTAGGCCACACCCCCTATCCAATGCTTCTTGGCGCTAAATTGGTCCCTAAGTTTCCATTACTTGTTAGGAACTTTAGCTCTGAGCAAATCTAAATACTAGACACTGAATAGAGCAGAGTTCATTTTTGAGCTTAAGGGTGATTTTAGATTAAAAATAGTTTTTTTTTTAAACCGACTCCTATCTCCGGGTTCATGAACACACCTGCTGGTGTTTTGTTCGTCAGTCCTGATGTAATCGCACACGTGTGCCGTGTCTGAGCACGACCAGGTCGCAGTGTCTTCATTCAGCGCATCATGGCTTTTTTTTTTCCCCTCCGTTGGCTTAATTGCGTGTGTGCCTGCTCATTGTTTCTCCGGCCTGGCCCTCTGTCGTTGTTTGTGTTCTGGATGTGGTGTAATTGTTGTTTGTGCGAGTGTGTGTTTGCTGTAAGGGGGGGTTGCTGATGTGTCCGTGGCATCCTTGGAGATGCGTCTCCTGCATCTTTCTCTTTAATGAAGCCCCACAGAGGGCAGATGGAGGGAGAGGACCTGGTTCCTCTGGGTCACCTGCCTTTAATTGGGCCTTGGTAGTGTATTAATGGCGCAGGCTCCTCGACCTCCTGTGGCCACTTTGCAGCCACTTTGCAGGCACTAAACTGGCGTGGCACACCGGGCCGCGCAAAACAACAGGGACCCGCTCGGCCGCGCTGCAGTGCGCATCAGGGCTGCGTGTGTGTGTGTGTGTGTGTGTGTGTGTGTGTGTGTCATGGCCATTACTCTGTGTGGTGATGTAGATGCAGTCAGGACCCTGCGCTGGCCGCAGCAGGAAAGCTGCACTGAACATTTTAAATGATTCCAAATAATTTGATTTTTTATTTTTATTTTTTTTTTAAACCCTCTCACATCGAGTGACACTTTTTCCTCTACAGATTAATCTTGCACACATTTTGCTTTCTATCTGTCCGTCTTCAGACACTGAAGAGGGGAAGTCTTATCTATCTATCTATCTATCTATCTTGTTTCTTTCTTTCTCTAACTTTACTTCTCTCACACCCTCGGTTTGGTCTATTCCTATCTGTTCTCTCGCTCTCTCTCTCTCTCTGTACATATCTCTTGCTCTCTCTTTCTATCTCTATCTCCCTGCCTGCACTCATCAGTTCATCTTCCATGATGAGAGAACGATTGCAGATGATCGCTGTTATCACGACACCGTGCATACACCGACTGGTGACAAATTAAAGGAAACCCCAACATAAGTATGCGATGTTGCGCCAGTAAAAGCTTCAGAAGAGCTTCAGTAATCCTCGACACAGAGCCCGCGAGAGTGTGGAACTGGACTGGCACGATGGACGGCGTTCTTCCTCAGATCTCTACTCGGTCGGTGGTGGAAAACGCTATCATGTAAGCGCGTAATTAGGTTGAGATCTGGTGAGTGAGAAGGCCACGATGTATGATTTACATCATATTCATCCTCATCAGAGTGCTCTGTGACCCTGGTGGCCAAAAGAGCACAGCAGTGACACTGATGCAGGTGTGTGTGTGTGGTGCTGGTACTGTATTATGTACAGAGTGAAGAAGTGTGAGATCTCGTAGTTGGTGTGTGTGTGTGTGTGTGTAAAGAGGCAAGCTGGTGTTGAGGGAGTGTATAGTGTGAATGTGTATAAATATAAATACATAGGTGAATCAGTGTGCGTGTTCTACAGAAGTGGTTTTATTTCTTCATGGCCCAGTTCACTATCAAAGCTTGTTTATTATAGTTGATCAAATGGCATCTTTAGAACCAAAATGTGTGTGCGCGCATATATATATATATACACACACACACACCTCTCTGTCCCTGTCTTTTTCTTCCCCTTGCACTCTCTCTCTCTCTCTCTCTCTCTCTCTCTCTCGCTCTGTATTGTTTATCATCTCCAGGCTCTGCTCGGTGTGGATGTCCTGTCTGTCTCCGGCTGCCTGGTGGAAAGGTTGGACGATTACTGATTTCCCTGTAGAACTAACGGTACCTGCAGGCCCCATTAAAGCCATCTGTAGCATGTGTCCTTGTTTATCTGCTCGCTGCTCCATCGGGAGTCTCTCTCTCTCTCTCTCACACACACTCACACACACACACACACACACACACACAGCATCACTGGACTGCGGCTGCGTCCCAGGACCTATGGCCACCAGGTCCCCGATGTACCAAGCTTCTCGCTCCCCTTAAGGCTGGCACCATGGTGCGCCAAACCTAGCGCTCGCCTCTGCCAGGCGTCTTCAGCTCCATTAGCGCTCGCTATCGGAGCTGGGGGAGAGACGACGAGAGTGGCATTTCCAGAGCGCATCAGCGCCTCATCCCTCAGAGCGCTCCAGGCCTCGTAAAAATTGGACTTACGGCTCCGTTGCCAGCATAAATAAGTCTCTTTGATTGTTAACGGAAGAAGTTATGACACTCCTGGGTGTGCGTGCGGGACAGTGGCACTGCCGCCTCGCTCCCTCCACCCTGGCACCCCCGCTGCCTCTGATCTTTCTGCCGATTCAGGGCACGCTCTCTTCATTACCGCCGGCCACCGGGGACTTGTTTTTTCTGCAAGATTAATGAGTGCCGCGGAAATTCTCCAGCGCATCTCGATAATTAAGTCTTTGTTTATCAAAAAACAAGTTATATTAGGAGCAGGAAATTCGCAGTAATTATTCATAATCCTAACAATTCAAGTGTAGCTACCTCATTTGCCTGTGTAATTCTGCTTTTTAATTTCTTGCATACATTTGCATATTAATTTTGCCCGTTGGCTGCTGCAGGCCTCTGACAGTACTGCTTCTTTTTTTTATTTTTTTCCCCTTTCCGCGTGATGTTTTTCACAGGGTGAGGCTCAGTTGGGTGGCATTTCGGCTGGCTGTAATGATAAATTATGAATTTTTCTAATTTGCTGCATAATGAAGTAACCCCCATCCGATCCATTTCCTCTCCTCCCCGCATCAGATGGCTGCTGAGGCGCGTTCCTTTAGCTCTCTGAAGCGGCCATGTGGTCATTAGGGAGGGCAATGCCACACGGGCGTCGGGGGCTCTGCCTCCATTCGGAGTGAGGGATAGGCCTCTCTCCAGTCCCAACCTCATTTCCACTCTGCAAATGGTGTCAGCTCGCATTTCCGTGATGCCTCCCCGATGCCGCGAGCAGGAGGGAGACATGTCCGGCATGATCGGGACCGTGGCTGTGTAACTACATGTGCTCGGCAGATGAAAACATCCCCAGTGCTGTCCTCGAGTTAGTAAAACATCAGTGTGAAGATTTCGGTTTTCGCCTCAGACGCTCCGCCCACGGCCCACACAGCATCAATCTGATTGGACGTTCACACGACAGTGAATAAACTCCCTGAAATGATAGCAAACATTTGGCCATATAGCGTATTTTTAAAAGATTATGACCACCTGACCAGCACTCCCATATGTGACACTTCTCCAAACCGTATCCACAAATTTGGAGACACGCAGCTGTATGCTGTAGCGTTCCAGTTTCCCTTCACTGGAACTCAAACGCTGTTCCAGCATGACGACGCCCATGTGCGCAAAGCCGGCTCCGCGAAGACATGGCGCGTTAACGTCGGAGCGCAAGAAGTGTATCGACAAAACAAAGCAAACATCATTCTCACTTTCCAACCAGAGAAATCTGTTCAGGTCGATCGCTAATCTAGAATTTTGGGAACTTTCTGACGGCCCCGATGTCTCCGGACGAACCTGGACGCGAGTCATCCGACCACATAAATGTCAGACGTCCGAGAAAATGCGCTTCAAACAGAACCTGAACAACTCACTGAGTGCTGGATAGGAAAATAGACAGGAGACTAGACAGGTCTGTTAACATTTATGGAAGGAGTCTCCAATCTCAGCAGGACGGGCGAGTTCACGTTTTTAATCCTTATTAACTTGGAGAGAGAAAGAAAGAAGCCTCGGGGGAAGGAATGACCCTTCACAGCTGCTATGTAATTATAAAGGGATTAAAAGTATGACGTAAAATTGCTGTGGGGTAAAAAAAAAAAACAACAAAAAAAAAAAAACAGGATTTGCTCTACTTAACGTCATTCATTATTTTCCTGTAAAAGCACCCGCCCACACACACTTTTTATTTATTTAAAAACAAACAAACAAACGAACAAACAGTCGCAAGCATTCCTACAGCTCCAAATTGCTCAGTTTGACCATTACCCTCTGTGACTGTGCTCTGCACGAGCGGAAATCTCCGAACACTTTCCACTCTGTCAAACCCCCTGTCAGGCAACAAGATTTATCTTCCTTTGTGGTGTTTTCCGTTTTGGCTGCAGGGCAACAGATGCGCGAGGCGTCTGAATCGACACGATGCGATGATACCGCTGTAAGAGGAAAATGGGTCCTCAGAGTGAGGCTGGTGTTTACACTCTGCTCCTCGCCTCCCTCTGCCCTGTTCATCTTTCCCATTTTCTGCCTGCGTATCTGCCTCTCCGTGAGCGCGCGCGCGTGTGTGTGTGTGTGTGTGTGTGTGCGCTGCACTCAGATACAGAATCTACTCGCTGTAATCTCGTTTCCACGCGCCTTTGATAGTCTGTCCGCAGGGGGATGCTCAGCCCTGTTTTCAACCTAATGTACTGTTTGTGTCCACATAGCTTGCCTAAATGCAAATTGGGAAAATCTGTTTCTCGCGCGTCGTGCTGCCTGAGCTGGTTAATTAGTTAGCTCTTAAAGGGTAAATAGCTAATTGCAATACAAATAAGTGAAAATGGAAACATCCGATGGCAAGCGCTTCCTTTATACATGCAGAAAACCTGCGCTGAAAAGACGTGTTAAAAAAAAAAAACAACAAAAAAAAACTAAAAGCCCAAAAGCGGCAGATTAACCTCATGACCGAAGAAGCAACAAAACGCTGTACGGACCGGCCTCGACGTGACACGCTGCTGACCTTTCACCCTCGCTAATTCCAAACACCATTTTCATGCATATTCTTCGGTGCGAAGAAAGAAAACAGAGAGAGGATGATATTGCCTGATCATGAGGCTCCATCACGGCCTCCTGATTACCAAGCACGCAGCCGTTTGCGACACGGAAATCCGCTCCAGGGTCTCTTTACATGTCAAAGGCCCCGGATGATGATTTATTTTCATACATTTACATGCATTTTTGCGTTCTCTAGTGCTACATGTGATGGGAACGTTGTTTATGTGCTTGAGCCAAAATATATATATATATATATATATATATATATATACTGTATATATGTGTGTGTGTGTGTGTGTGAGTGTGTATATAAGTTGTTGCGAATATGGCTGTGTCTGTCCGACTGATTAGCAAGTGCAACGATTCAGCCTGAATCTATTTCAACTCCTGCTATGCTGAACATTCTGAAAAACACTCCAGAATGTGCATTCACTGGAAAAATAATCAGACAAGTCATAAGAGTAACTCTCAGGAACACCGTCGGTCCTTTTCCCGCAACGTTCCTGCCGTATTTGCGTCCATAATTTTTTTTTTTTTGGAGATCCTGACTTCCCGTCCGTCCCCGTCTCCACCGCCAACCGAACCGGTTTTGTTTTCACCATATGCGAGACTCTTTAGGAAAGGGCTGCAGAGGTGAACACACCCCTGATCGAGAGATAGAGCGACAGAGGGAGAGAGAATGGAAAAGCGGAGGTGTCGAAGCCCGTTCCTTTGTGTTCCTGCTCTCCATCATTTACATCAAGTTGACATTCGGAGAGTTTACTCTGGGGTCTGTAATTGTATTCTTTCGCCAGTTCCGCATTGCCAACCGTGAAAATGGAATCTTATCAACCCTGACCAATTTTTAATGTACAAAATGAATTGGCAGAAGTTCAAAAAGGAAAAAAAAAAAGAGTGAGCTACAATTCAAATCAGGTGAATGATACACGTATTTTTTTCAAATCCTCTGAGCGGTGAGCCCCTCCCCACCCCGCTCCACCCCGCTCCACCCTGCCATACTCACTGATATCATATTACACAATTTCTTTTCACCTGCTTTTCATGGGAATGCTAATTTATCGTAGTTCCCGAGGTCTGTGAACTAATTGAATCGATGACCCGAAACAAGGACGGATTGATATCTTCGGTGTAAGCGCGACATCATCGCAACTTCAAAACTGCAGCGTCAGAAAACCAGAGTTGCATTTTGTTCCTGTTGCATCACCTCATGAATATGTAAATAGCTGTCGAGTTCTCGATTTGGATTGGTCAGGAGAAGGGTTTGATTCATTTTCTAGGACAGCAGCTCTGACGGCATTTCCAGCTTCAAGCCAAATCACAGGTTTTTACCGCCTTAAAGTTGCTCCCTCCGATGCGTTTAAAATCTAGATCCTTCGACAAAATATCTTCAATTTCCCCGGAATATCGATGGCATCGGGAATGTCGACCCGCTATCCAACGCAGAGGATCCTGGGAAGCGCGAGCGCCGGCCCCTTTAATGCTTCCGTCCTGGCACGGTGTCATATCTACAGCAACGGCTCCTACACTGGGACGCTCGTATACGCTGTATAATCTAAGGCTAATAATAAGCCGTTTTTAAAAAGGTGTTCTTTGATAAGGGAACGCTTGGTGACGTTTTCTGTGAGGATCGTTTTGGAAGGAGTCTCCGGTTTCAGAGCTCTGTGACGACGTGATGGAGGAGGTTCCGTGTCCTGGTTTGGGATTTCTGGTAGAATGACGAGCTGCGTCATCAAGGGACGCTTGCGTCAGAGGACCGATGAAAAACGAACCCCTGCAAAAGATGCCCTTTTCAGTTTCCTTGGAACAGTAGTAGCGTTCTAGCCCAAATCTGAAATCTCGGCTAACGTGTAACCGAGGAAACCTGGAATTAAACAAAGGGAGCGAGACCAAAGCTGTACATATGTTAAAATCGGAGCATTAATAAAGATTAAGTAGAAGTTAATAGCATCCTCAGTCATGCCTGTGAAAGTAATCTCTCTTTTTCAAAAAAAAAAAAAAAAATTTGATTCGGAGGCATGGAACAAACAGGGGGCGAGACTTTGGCGTAATATTTTAATCAAATTGTCATGAATGAGTGGATACAATTAGGGAAACTGTCAGTCAGAGAGGCACGTGGCTCTTTCTGCTGCTCAGCTGTCGAGACGGCGGGACGCGGGGCGGGCGGAGCGAGGTGGGATCACGAATGACCTTTCGCTGTGTCCACACGTCTGACCCTTCCTCTTACTCCGTGTCCCTGATCAGCGGCGTGATGACCTCATCATTAGTCGCCTGCGCCTGGCTGTTGTGTCGTCGCTCAGCGGCGAGAAACAAAGCCGCTAATCTGTTTAAGTGATGATAAAGCCGAGGCAGGGCCGCATGGGCACGGCCGAGCGCGAACGCCGTCACACAAACGACTGACTGCTGTGGATGACATGAGTGGCCTTATTAAAACGAACGGCTTGCGGCTTCTCCGTGACCGAGCTGAGCCCCGCCCCCTCGCCTGACCCGCCCGCCCCCTCCACCTCCCCTCCCGGTCTTGTGTTGTATTTTGCACGAGCACTTTAAAAGCTAAACAAGTGTGAAAGCGCTCTCGCTTATTAGAGTCGTCCAGGTCCAAGAGTCCTCGGCGGTGGGAGTTAAAGCTCTGATGTAGCTTAGCGCCCGGAAACTTTGAGCGTTAGCGTGTCTGCTCACGGGGAGATCATCAATTTCCGACACACCTAAAAAAGCAACAAGCGCTTTCCGTCTTTAATTGAGCTATTAGAAGCACGTGAGGCAGAGATAAATGATTAGCGAATTTAATTGTTAGCATTTCACACAGGTTCTTTTGCTTTGTTTGTTTGTTTGTTTATCTATTTATCTGTTTTATTTATCTATGTGTTTGTTTTTCTGACTTTTTTGTTTATAATTTATTTTTGATCAATAGATGGATAGACAGACAGACAGATGTACTTTATTTATCCCCTGAAGGGAAATCTGGGAATTTATGTATTTGTTTGCTTGTTTGTGTTCCTGATTATTTACGAATTTATTGGGTTTTTTTGTTTGTTTGTTTTTAATATTTATTGTTGATAGACAGACAGTTGTACTTTATTGATCCCTTGAGGGGAAATTTGGGAATTTATGTATTTGTTGTTTGTTTGCTTATTTGTTGTTTGTTATTGCTGGTATTTATATTCCTGCTTACTTGTTTGTTTATTAGTTTTCTTTTAATGGAGAGAGAGCTGTATGGAGAAATTGTGGGGTACAGAAAGAAAGACGGATGGGTGGATGGATGGAGTTCCTCATTTATTAATTAATTAATTCATTTATCTGTTTATTTTACTTATTTGTTTTTGTTTACTTGATTGTTCATTTATTGATTTTTCTCCTGATTGTTTCTTTGCTTATTTATTTACTTTTTTACTCAACAGGCAGGCAGACAGATAGATAGATTTTATTAATCCCCCAAGGAGAAATTTTGGGAGTCTGCCTGTCTTCCTGCCTGTCTGCCCGTCCGACTGTCCGATTGCCTGCCTGTCTGACTGCCTGCCTGTCTGCTTGTCTGTCTCCCTGCCTGCCTGTCTGCCTGTCTGCCTGTCTGCCTGCCTGCCTTTTTGTCTGCCTGCCTGCCTGTCTTCCTGCCTGTCTGCCCGTCCAACTGTCCGCTTGCCTGTCTGCCTGCCTGCCTGCCTTTTTGTCTGCCTGCCTGCCTGCCTGTTTATCTGTCTGCCTGCCTGCCTTTTTGTCTGCCTGTCTGTCTGCCTGTCTGTTTGCCTGTCTGCCTGTTTGTTTGCCTGTCTGCCTGTTTGCCTGCCTGTCTGCCTGTTTGTTTGCCTGTCTGCCTGCCCGTTTGTTTGCCTGTTTGTCTGCCTGCCGGCCTTCCTGTCTGCCTGTCTGCCTGTCTGTCTGCCTGCCTGTCTACCTTTTTGTCTGCCTGTTTGTTTGCCTGTCTGCCTGTCTGCCTGTCTGCCTGTCTGCCTGTCTGACTGCCCACCTGCCCGCCTGCCTGTCTGCCCGTCTGTCCGCCTGTTTGTCTGCCTGCCGGCCTGCCTGTCTGCCTGTCTGCCTGCCTGCCTGTCTGTCTGCCCGTCTGTCCGCCTGTGTGTCTGCCTGCCTGTCTGCCTGCCTGCCTGTCTGTCTGCCTGCCTGTCTGCCTGTCTGCCTGTCTGCCTGTCTGCCTGCCTGCCTGTCTGCCTGTCTGCCTGTCTGTCTGCCCGTCTGTCCGCCTGTTTGTCTGCCTGCCTGTCTGCCTGTCTGCCTGTCTGCCTGCCTGCCTGTCTGCCTGTCTGCCTGTCTGCCTGTCTGCCTGCCTGTCTGTCTGCCTGCCTGCCTGTCTGCCTGCCTGCCTGCTAGAATTATGAGCACATTCTTGTAACAGGTTGTCCGACAGTTCAGTGTTCGGCCTGCAATCGCCCAGCCCACGCTCGTCTCTGGAGAACCCTGCGCTCTCCCAGGTCCGGTTCTCCGCTAATTCAATCCATCATCTCACAGTCATAATAAGAGCAGCAAGGCCTGGAGTCGCATCTCAAATAATTACGCTACAGCAAATTGAATCATTTGGTCCGACTTCCATATCTGATCCGACGTGACGTGCGGTCCTAAAGAGCGGAATGACACGTTAGCGCGCGTGTTGATTTAGCGGACAGCTTCACACCACTACGTTTTAGTGCAATTACACTCTGATGCCTTACATAATGACATGAGCTACTTGAATTAACTCGAGCACGAGCGAGTCGGAGCGGCCGTGTGACAACACTGGATTAGCATGCAGACGAGATTTACCGCTGGCTCTGGGAAATATACATACTGATGCGTAGTAGGGAGAAGAACGTCTGATGTGTAGGAGTACATAATGACCTGCTTAACAACGTTAGTACAGAATGAGCTCGCTCTTCACCTGCTCCTATAACACCGTATACAGCAGGACTGAGATGAAATATAAGTAAATAAATAAATAAATAAAATCGGACCAACTACTTAATACATTCACTCACTGCCCAGTACATTAGGAACATCTGGACATGTCGTTATCGGTCACGTGTCAGTTGAGGCTAACTCGCCTACAGCTAATGCGCTAAAGATTTACATTTTGAAATGATGTCTTGGTCGTTGGTGGTAGCTTAGAGCATTAATGTCGTCGGTATGTGCTGACCTAGCTAAATTTGTAACGTTTACACAAAAACGTTTATAGCTAACCCGTTCACCTGGAACGTTCGGGTCAGTTTCCCAATTTGAACGCACCTTAGGTAACAACTCCACCGCTTTACTTCTGGCTGTGACACTGGAGACACGTTCCATCCCGCAGTTGATTATTTTCTAACATCTGCAAGTTCTGAAGTGTTTCATTCCTCTTATACGACTGCAATTGGCCCTAGGTTAGAAATGTTATTAATTACAGAACGACACGTCAAGCTTTCATATTTATCAGTTCATAGTTGCGTTTTTAAGTCGTCAAGCTGTAAACAGCCGTTAGCCTCGTTTCCATTAACCATTAGCCATTTGAAATTGCGAACTAAAAAAACGATTGACGGAAACGTGATTTCCGGGAAAAAAAAAAAATAGTTTTTTACGCTCACACGGGATGGATTTTCAGACGATTCAACAAAGCAGTGTTCGGAAAAATTGGAATGGAAACTTCGGACACGGCTCACACTTGGAGCACACGACATGACGAGCGAATGGAAACGCTACCTTTTTGAGCAAAAGAGCGCTCTGTGAGCGCTATGGCGAGAGAAACCTCAGCTTTAATCGTGTCTTTTACTTCGCTCGAACCTGCAACGGAAACCTGGCTGTTCTCCCGCCGGCCTCTCTGTCGTTCTCAGAATAAAATGAATAATAATGAAGATATAAAAACGTAAGAAAAATAACATCATTAAACTTACTTCTACATCTTTGTACTGATTTCAGGCTGGTTAATTGTTCATCGGCGGATCATTTTGCTCATTTGAAGCAGTTTCATTCTCGAAAAAGAAGCCAAATTAGTTGAAGAGAATGTGAAGATTAAAATGAGGAAAAATGTTTAATGATCTTATGTTTAGCACTTTGCAACCCTATGATAGGAAATGCCGGATATATTTGACGTGAGTGAATACGACGCTGCGGAAATCCTGCTTCCTGTTTGCAAGGATATAATCATTTTATTCCCTTTTCACAGCCATATTGTACCTAAATCCAGAACACGTGAGTGTAAACTGCTTTTATTCGATTACCGTTAAGTCTAATATGTCATGTGTTTGATTCCGGTTCCTCTCATTTGTCTACATCAGCGGCTTGCGTGAGCTGGGAGATTAAACTGCAGCGAAGCTTCAACGCTTAATCACAGGCTTGATGCCACACTCAGACACAGAGTGGTATGTTGGGCATATTGAGATTTCAACCCATTTGCAAAGTGTGCATAGGAAATTACAGAGGTCCTGTGTCATTTATTCTCCATCTGCCCCACGACGCCGTAAAACCAAGCAGGGTGTGCGGTGGAATCCGAGCGGGAGTACTAAGAAAGAGGAAGTTCATCACACACCGGCTGTCTTCTGTTCTAGAAACGGCGCATTCTTTCCGCCTTTTTTTTTTTTTTTTTTTTTTTTTCCCCCCACCTCTTTTCCTTTTTTTAAAAAAAATTTCTCCCTCCGAACATGGTGGCTGTGGCACGGGTGAAATATAACTCGTGGTCCGCGAGGCCTGTGTGCGCCGTGGCAATATGCTCTCACTCAATCAGATTTGCATAAGTAAGCTCTCAGCAGGCCTGCTCCACTGGCCAGGTGCAGCTCTATTTGCATATAGAACTGTGAGAGCGCTCCCCAGAGCCACTTTAGACTCCAGTGACTGCTGAGTGAGCTTACGGGCCGCCGAGCCGCAGATGAAATTTGAATTAAAAACCTCGCCTCGTGCTGTTTTTCTCCCATGCAAAAAGCGAGGGAGGGGGTCGATAGAGGTAGCGGCGGGGTGGAGGTGCGAGGACACGCTGGGCAGAGAGGCAGATAGCTGGACCGGTAGGAGGGAAGTGAAAGAGAGACGAGCGGACAAGGAGAAGCGACGGACTCCTGCTTGCGCGCTCTCACCAAGTTCTTTGGAACCAGTTGGTCAAAACTGCGGCAACTGTTTGTTTACGTATATAAGAGCGTAAGCTGCGGGAGAAGTGATCGCTCCCGTGTTAACTCTGTAGCTAGGCTAACGTTAACGCATCGCGTTTGCAGAAACCTGCAGTCAAACTCCTAAAGTAGTGCACTGTGTTATCCACCTTGGGGAAAAAAAATGTTTGTCTCATCAGGCTAAAAGAATGCTAGCAAGCTATGCCCGATTACCGTTACCATGCAGACGTTGATTATTTAGTTTGAACAGCACATCCCAAAGTATTTCATTCCTTTTCTTCCACAGCGATTTGCCAACATATTTTCATCATCATTCATTAAATAGCATTTTGTCTATGCATATTTACATTTAATGTTTTTGCGAAACAAGTTCGTTCCTGTTCTCGCTTATGTTACAGCCGCCATAAACGCCATTCAATCTCTCTTTTTTTTTTACCCCCCAAAAAACATTTTTTTACGCAATGTGTAAACTCCTCAGTCCGTTCCACTGCGGAAAACCTTTTACAAATTGCTAAAGCTTCATCGTATCAACGTCTTTCTTGATTAAATAACAGCACTTTTTTTCAATCGGAGGCTTAACTTATGCGGATTAGTTGTTACTAGAGAAACAGTAATGTGTGAGGATGAGTGTGCTAACATGACCAACTCGTGATTCGCATCAGCACGTCCTTCTGACCAATCAGGAGTGAGATCTCAAGAAATCTGCGGTATAAAATGTTTACACGTTCGAGACGGAGGAACCCTTTAGCGATGGTGAGGATTTTAAGTTTATCATATAAAGAAATAATTCGATGTCTTGTACTAAAACGGTTACGAAAAAACGGGCTTTAAAAAGAATAAATAACCCCGAACATGGATAAATCTAAACGTAATATCGGAATATCATGGCTGGGCAAATTTTCCGCCTTCATTTTCCATTTTTAAGCTTGATGTTAAAGCTGCGTTATCGCTTCAGCACTCCTCACACGCTCATCAAATCTACCAGTTGTGTATTTCAGTGGGTTTTATTGGGAGCGTGTGTTATTTTAAGTCGTTTCCTGACAGGATTCGGAAAACCCCCGCTGATTTTCCATATGGCGGGGAATCGTTACTGTATATCAAATAGAAATGCTCAACAGCGCTCTTCCGTGGCCCATTTCCAGCTGAATCACACCGATGGCTGTTCCGTTTTAATCCACATAGACGGCGAAGGCCGAGAACTCGGCCGAGTCAACCTTGATGCGTTGAATTTTAGGCATCGGTCTTCTATCTAAACGCAGTCGTTATTTAATGAGAGGCGTAGGACAAGCCACCGAGACGTGGACCAACTTTGACCAACTTTTTCCCAGAGCCTGTTCTTCGACCTTAATTATTAATAACTGCTTAATCGCAAAGACTTCACAAGCCCAGGTAACGCAGAGAAACCAACCAGCCCAAACAAACGTCTCGGACAGAAGCGTGCATGCGCACACACTTGCCGTGAATCACGGACGTCTCTTTTCCAACTTTTTGTCTTTCCCCCCTCTCTCTTGAAACTGGTTGTCGAACCCATAGCCTGCAAAGGCGTGATTGTAATACACAGCTGCAAAACGTGAGGGGATGAAAAAAGAAGCACCCGGCACAAGGAGCTCTTCATTCCTCATGTATGGAAGCTCAGTCTGGTCCATGGCTTATCTCTGTGGCCAGATAGTATCGCCAAAAAAAAAAAAAAAGTCCCTGTAATGGCCACACGCTCCATTTGATAATCCCGGAGCCCTGTCCGGAGATAGACCCGGCCTATGTATTTATTTATTTATTTTCCTTCCCTGGGCTTTGGTGTGAAGCTTAAGGTCTTCAGCGAGCGAGCGAATTACCTATACAAAGGAAATGTACTTTGCTTCGTCTGCTCCGCGGGTTAACATAATAGCTTCCACCTCTTGGCCCTTGCCTTGTTTTTGATTGATACTTTTCAATTACAGTCTCTCCAGCCTACCGCCTTTACCCCCGAACATTCAAAACGTTATATTTCTTTCCCTTTCCCCACCCCCTCCTTTCCGTGATAACTTCAGACGTTTAGGGGCTACACGAGCAGCGGTAGCCCCGTTTAGCTAGAGCAGTAAATTGCTTCCATGTTCAACATAATAGCAGTGACAGGCCTTTGCTAGGGAAATCAGTCCGGCAAAGGGACACGCCAACGATAAGACATCCGGCTTTGAAATTCTATTTCTCGGTATCGGAATTAAATCTGGACTTTATATTTCTTCGGCAGCAAGGCACTCTGTAGTCGCCTCGTGTCTGTGCTGTTTGATCATTGCCTGACAACTTACACGAGTCTGACTTTACCTCCCCCCCCGACATCTTTGGGTCTCTGCCGCAGTGTTAAAGATCAGTTTTATTTTTGCTTTTTGCTTTTAACTCGAGTCGTGCTGACGTGGCATTCACTCATAAGCAATCAAAACAGCCGAGTGCGAAGGTTTGTGCACTAAGAAACACTAATTCAACGATTTTCCCTTTCAAAGAGTGCATTAAGGCTTTGAAGAATTCTGGGTTTTGTTTTGGAACTTGCTCAGATGTTTAATAAAAGCAAAATTCACGTTGATTAAATGAAATGAAATTTCTTTCGCCATGATTTTCACCTCAAGAGAAAAAAGAAATTTACTCAATTTTACACTCTCTCTCTTTTTTTTTATTTATTTATTTTTTTAATTAAAATACCAAGAATTGTAATAAAATATTTAACACAAATTTAGGTATAAAATCGAACGCAAATCCAAGAATAATCAACATTTTGGGAAATTCCCGGTTTCTAATTAGAGACAGAAATGAACGTTTCTTGAAATGCTACAAACACGTGTCGTCTAAAAACCCGTACTTTCCGGTTCGGAATAAAACCAAGCAAATCCATCCATCCATTATCTATAGCGCTTTATGCGTCTGGGTGGCGGGGAAGCTGGAGCCAATCCCAGCATCTTGGGG
>JAQQZR010000005.1:21920885-21937093 GCA_030068235.1 Notoglanidium macrostoma | reverse complement strand
TGTGTGTGTGTGTGTGTGAGCTGGGATTAGAGATTCCAGGCATGTTTTGGGAGGAGGAGGAGGTCTCCGGCGTTCACTCTGACATTGTGAGTGTCAGCCTCAGATCACTTTAATCAGGGAGAGGATATGCATGATAAAACGGATAAGGGACTTTAATCAAAAAAATTCGCTGGTCTGGAAACGTGACACACTCGGAGAAGCACGCCTCATCCCCGGCGCGCCCCGTGTCACTGCCAGGCGCCGCCGCATCATGAATATGCATGTCAGGAAGGCAAGGTACCACATTAAAATGGGCTATTGTTTGTTCAGCTGCGCGGCCACCGGAGGAAATCAGCCGCCAGAAGGCCTGTACGTTTCCCAAAACACCCTGCATACATCCTTACACACAGACACACACGTATACAACGTCATGTACACACGTTCATCCGCACAGACTTGCTTCCAAGGCCTAACAGGCCGCATACCTGATTCGCAGTTTGCTCCTAAGCATCCTAAGCATCAGGCGGTTCCACGTGGCCTGATCAAGACAGGAAGTCGGTTTTGACCTTCTCGATCAGAAATCTGTGCGGAAATGAATGCTAAGCAAGAAATCTGGTCGGCATCTGGAGCCCGGACGTGCGTTAGCTCGCTAGCTAGCTAGCGCTGAGCTGTTTTCACGTTAAACGTTAGTACTGCATAAACAATCCTGTAAAAACCCAAACAGGACGGATAAGCAAACTGCAACTGGCCGAAGGGGAAAGACAAAAGCCGAACAAAAGCTTGAAATCCGAGACTCAAAATCCTCGAGCTGCTGAGTTCTGAGACGCAAGAAGCCAGGTGGGCGTGACTGTGGGGTCTTTGGTCAGTAACGAAAATCTTGTTTTTGTGCAGAAAAACCCCAACAAACCAAATATCCCATTGACATATGCTGAGCTTTCTGTAGCAAAGTTACGTTATTTAAACAAATGTAAACACCGTTCCTCAGTTTCCTGGCGGTTCAGAGACCCGTATACAAACCCGTCAAAATGCTAGGCTAAACTCTGGTCTGCGTATGAGCAGATGTGGATTGACAGCTCGTGGAATCCATGCACATCAAAGCTAATGAAGTGTGTTGAAGTGCCATTGACACGGGAAAACAGTGGCATATAATTGCCTCTTCAGCTATTTTCATTAATTAGCTTAAACATGCATTTTAACGCAGGTCATAAACAGAGAGTAGAATCGACAGTAAAACTCCTGCTCTGTATTCGACCTGGTATCCCGACGCAACTTTGTTCGCGGCGGTTCTTTTTTTTTCTCTTCTTCTTCTTTTCTCCGCGCGCACTCTGCTGGAAGTTTGAAGGAGAGAAAGACTTCATTTATTTCATTCGAGTTCATCGTCAGGGTTCAGAGAGATTCATCACGGCGTCTCGCTGTTTTGATATTTCTCCGTTTGATTGTTTCCTTGATAAGAATTTATGAGATGTAAGTTTCATTTAAAAGTTTTCGCTGCCTTTGTTTACAAAGTGAAATGAATATGCAAAGCAATTTTGGTGATTATTCCGAGCTAATTCCGGGGCCCTTGCCATTTTTATTTCTTTCTTTCTCCGTGTGCATGCGCCTGCCCAGGCAGTTACAGGTTCACCTTCCAGAACAAATCCCCAAGATCGTGATTTGGAAAAAAAAACAAAAAAACGCTCGCTTGTTAACCTAATGATGAAGTTTAACCAGGCCTTAAAGAATATAGGGATGTGCTTCAGCTGAGCAGAACTGAGTAATGGCATTTAAATGAGCAACGCTGGAACAGGAAGCGAGGTGGAGGTGGAGGTGGAGGTGGAGGTGGAGGACGCCGAGCCGGAAAACGGAAAAAAAAACAAAAAAAAAAAAACAAACCTCAAATGGAAATAATCACTTCATCTGAGCAAGTGGATTTTTTTTCCCCAAAAATGAGGAGGGTGATGATTTAATTGAGCGAGTAATGCAGGGGAGACTCTCCTGTCTCAGTCTTGTCCTGTGTCCTGTCGGGCCAGCCCGTCCCCGTGCCGTTCCATCACTCCCACGTCTATCGATTTGGGTCAGCGCTGGTCGATAGCGCCAGAATATTCCATTTTAATTAGGAAGAGGCTTCCTCGAGCCTCGACGCGGCACCCTGAGTTTATCATAGAGATGGCTACGGGTCACTGCTTACTGTTTATTTTAACGCCTTTTATATTTACTGCATGTCTAAATAATTTAAGCTAGGATTTACATGATTTGGAATAATTTTAGTTTTTTTACGAATGCAAATCTCTTGTTTTGTTTTGTACATTTATTTATTTTTTTGTTCAAAGGAAGAACATGGAAAGCAGAGCGCACTCGCTCTTCCTGACAAATGACAGTCAATCAATAAACGCTTGAAAAGCAGAATAAATCATTAAAAAAAATCAGATGATGAGATTAGATTTTAAACTTGACTTGGACTCGAGACCCGAGACCCAGGGCAAGGTTCTGCACTATTTCTAGGCCGGTTTGTGATATTGATCACGTTACAAAAGGTAACGATTTTTGCCCAGAAGGTCAGGTTTTCCTCCAGCCGAATGTCTTCCAGGTGATCAGGTGACACTGTGATGGATTTGATCGAACTCTGATTGTCGGCTTTTCTATGCACTTGTGGAGCCCATGGTATTATTAAAGCAAAAAAAAAAAAAAGCTAGACGTTCCTCCTGCAGTTGGTCCAGTTCTTCTTGTTTCTCAGACAGTCATCATGCATGACCAGGGTTGCCAGATCTTCTTGGCAAAAGCAAAATGTACAAACCTGTATTACAATTTTCCCCGAATCCTTCTTTTCCCTACTGTGTTTTGGATGGATTTGAACATTTAGGAGGTGATAAAATCCTAAACTAACAGTATCAAATATGCCAATTCTGAAGCAAGAACATACAATTGGGTTTTTTGTTTGTTTGTTTGTTTGTTTGTTTGTTCCCCCGGAATTCCTCTGAGCATGGCTCGGCGCTACCGTACTCCTGGTTTTAGAAGGCGGATAATATAAACGTCCAAGCAGCCGCCTTTTCCCGCCCTCCCTTAAATATCTGCATATCTGTATATGTTTAAGAGGAAGCAGCACACGTTGCGTTTTGCCGCTTTGTTCATTTGTTTGCTCATAATGTAGACATTTTTTGTTTTTACACATTACACATTGGACTACTACAGGACAGGCAAGGCAGGAGATTGGAGCCCCGAGTTGTGAGAAAGACAAATGAAATGTTGAATGTCAAAGACAGAACCTCCAATTGCTAATGCATCCTGATTATCTACCATACTATATACCAACAATATAACCCTGTACAGACATGCCCGAGTTTATTTTCAATGCTTTTTAAAATGACCTGTCTGGAAGCCAGGAAAAAGAAAGAGTAGCAAAGCTCAAGGCTAACAGCTAATGCTAGCTGAACATCATTTTGCCGCTCTTGGATCACGGAACATGAATTAATTAGCTTGGCAGAATCGATCATTTTGCTCAAATTGTCTCGACAGCTTGGTCTTTCAAAGTGTATATAGAGTATGAAAGCCAAGACTTTACCAAAAAAAGCTTTTTATAGAGTTCTGGTTCGTTGTAAAATCATCTGGGTGACGTAAGGGCAAAAAAAACAACAACAAAAAAAAAATCAACAGTTCTTCTCGCTTCTCGGCATCTGTATCGAGATCTAATCCTGACGCATAAACCGACCAGGTGTAAGTGAGAGTGGCTCGGCTTGGACCTGATTATAAGTGCCGAGTTGCTGGATTAGCTTTCCGTCGCTCGGTCGAATTCCCACACGCTTTTCCCGAGCGTGGGTCGGACATTGGCTTTGCGTCGTGCGAGCGACTGTGAAACAAACACGAGTGCTACAATTCAGCCACAAGCACATAGTTACACCTGCAATTACCCCAAATAAAAATAGCAAACCGCCTGCAGTACAGAGAGAATGTGAAACGTCGGCGCGTGCGAGGCTACACCGGAGCGACGCTGTACATCAGGTTAGGAGGGCAACCGTTCTGAGTGAAATTACAGCCGGTGGCGCTACCTGTTGCGGGGCGTTCGTTACAGAAATGGCTCTCTTGCTGCGGGAGGATATTGAGCGATGAAGAAAAGGATACAGCGGTAGAGGATGTTTGCTGTTCCACCCAGGCCAAGTTCCCCCGCTCCGGAGTGGACAGATCAGATGCAGACGAGATTAGATTTCATTTAAAAGCCTTTCCTGCACGCTAATGGCATGAGGCCTCTCGTTTCGGGGGCCAGAGTAAGGTCAGTGGCGTGGAATTGAATGCCCCCAAGATAATCTTGGATCTCACATCCCGGGGAAGTGGCGCAGGCTTTAAATTGGCACAACGTAAACTCCCATCACACTATATGTCACCAAGCAACTGTTACACATGCTGCTCCTGTTCCAGAATTTTAAATAAGCGTCCAAATAAATCCTGTTTAATGGCCGCCGGTGAAGATCTATACCAAAAATCACGTCTTTTGCTTATAACTTGGCCTGCTAACGTTTAGAATAAATTCCCTTTTTTTCCCCATACATCTGAAATCAATTTCACGTTACGTTTTTTTCCTACACTGGATATATTTCTTTCCTTAACTGAAGTGTTTTAATTTTCCTCCAAAAAAAAAAAAAAAAAAAGGAGGGAAAAAATTTTTTTTCAATCCACTGAAAATTTTCATTTCACATTCCAATCCACCGAAAAACAGCATCACTGCGACGTTTGTAAAGAATCATACACTTACTTCGATTATCAGCATCATCTATATCACCACGTCTCGTCACCTGAGGTAAAAAAAAAAAAATTACTCCCACTATTTAAACACATCATCGTATCTTCATCATCTGTCCACACTAACATCATGGGGGAAATGATCACTGACTCATCCAGTGATTTAATTCCTCGTCATCAGTGTCTTTAGTAGGTCATTTAAACTTAGAAGAGTCGTGTGTCGTGAGCGTCACAAACTGTATTAATCAGACTCGGGCTACGGCACGTAGCTAATCCAGCAAGCTGCGAGAGTCGCCGTGTGAGGACGTCCTGTTTAGCTAGCGAGGTTAAAGCCAGACTGTTCTCACCACCGAGCAAATAAAACCGTTTCACATTGTTTCGGTGAAATAGATATTTGTTTACTTAAAGTAGAGATTTCAAAGTGTATTTCTAGTCAAAACCTGTTTTTTTTTTTGCTCTAGAATTGAGACACAACGATGTT
Source organism: Notoglanidium macrostoma (assembly GCA_030068235.1). Lineage (NCBI taxonomy): Eukaryota > Metazoa > Chordata > Actinopteri > Siluriformes > Auchenoglanididae > Notoglanidium > Notoglanidium macrostoma. Next base: position 21,931,923 of record JAQQZR010000005.1, on the reverse strand, counting down.
TAACACGTTTTCCCACGTGGGGGCGTTAAGAGTTTTATACGCGTTTTGTTGCCGTTCCTGATTCAGGACGAGTTACTTTGCATAACGAACGCGATTCCGCAACATTCGGTCCTTCTAAATAACCACCTTGAAATATAAACAGCGACAGCAACGAAAACCGTCATCAGACAAGGCGAAACCCGAGCCGAGAGACGGCTGGCGAGGAGGGCGCACGTGACCTTCGGAAACCTTTGAGAAAAAGAAAACTCGATGCTGGTCCTCGCTGGTATGATTGTCTATTGTTGCAGTTAAGAGCAACGGGATGCCGAGTATTCTATCATCTCATAACACACAACTGCGCTGCCTGGGATGACTAAGGTTTGGGAAATCACGGTAAGACTTTTAATTCTGCCCAGACGTTAAACCGGCAATTTGCTTTCTCAAGGAATTATCTCTTATTTCCCCGAGACCGTCCCAGGTGTCGAATCAACTTCAACGCAAATAAGAGATCCTTTCCATAGTTTATTGGCAAGAAGTATTAATTTAATAAGGGTGTATTTCAGAAACACACGGCTAAATCATTTAGAGAGAATTAAGTCCTTTTCATCCGAACTTGAGATTAGTGAAGCATAAGTGAATTGTTTGAGGAAGAAAATATTGAAAGGCTTTAATGGAAACTTGAATTAGATTACTAAAGAGAGTAGTTGAAGGCCCCGAAGAATTTCGACCAAATGTGACATTATCTCAACATGCAGCAGACTTTTAATTTCGGTCATTTTTTTTTCTCACCCCCTCCTTTGGAGATACAACTCATTTTTATTGTTTTATTTAATTGCATTGCAACTTCAGAGGCTGTGCGAGGCTCCTACAGTCAGATTTCGGCTCACAAACACGGCACGACTGAAACAGACAGCCTGACAATCTACTCGGTTTAATTCTGTGTAAAGAATGAAAAGTGATATAAACTTCCTGGCAATAGTCGAGGATGACTTTCCTTTTTGCTTTTTTTAACTTTCAGGCTGACAGACTTGCCTCAAAGATGTATAAAGGAAGCCGAATTCTCACTCATGAGAATAAAGGACCTTGACCTAACGGAGGTGTGTTCTGGAGTGAAACCGTGACCAGACGGAACTCAATCGAGCTGTTCTGGGAGTCGGATCCAAATTTTGGGAGACCGTGGTGCGAGTTATCCGGCAAAACGACTTTCCATCCTTACTGTTTCTCTTCTTATGAAGCAATAGAGTATGAACGAGCAAAAAATATATAACGGTTCATTCCGAGGAGGAAGCATGACCGTGCACGTCTGCGCATACCGTTGCACACTCATTCTCCTCCTCCCCAGGATTTTTTTTTTCCTTCAAAGAATGGCCGGTTCTTATGAAGCACTGGCACCGTTCCCATCGAACCAGACGGCACTTTAAGATTTTCCAGCTGAGTCCTGGAACCGAGTCATCTGACCTGTTCCAAATGCACCCCCTGAACCATGCATCAAAATAGCACCGCAGTCAGGAGCGCAGTGGGCGTGGGGCCTGGGAGCGGGCATGGCCAGACCTCTGCAGGCCTGGGTGAACATGTCACTTTGAATTATGTGACGCGCGACCCGAGCTGAACCCCCGTTTCTAGGCATGTTGGCTGAAGCGTCTCCCCTGGCTAGTGTCCACCTGTTCTCTGGTCCGAAATTATCCGTTCCCACGTCAGGCACAGGATGAGCAGGGGCAGCGCCGGTCTGATCTCGGGTCACTGATCACAAGCCTCGGAACAGAAATGAAGAGAAAGAAGAGGATCCTACGCGAACACGCGTAGCTAATTATAGCCAGCTTCATTGCTGGGGATGTGGAAGCAGTCCATAACTCGAAATTTAAAAATATGCACAAAAAAAGAGTCTTCTGTCCACTTTCCCCAGGACAGGTTAGCCAATCGGCATATGAATCTGGAATGATTGCCGGTTGTGTAGATGTCTCGTTGAACTCCACGATTTTAACCGAAGCCCCGCCCCCTCGTCTCTCATCTCGAATTTCCCGGGTTAAAGATGCAACTTCGCTTCCTGGAGAATATTTTTAGTTCGTGAAATTTATGACATAGCTAACATTAAACAAATATATAAAATGCTGTTGGTTCTCCTGCGTTCTGCTCGAGCTCATCGTGGTAGAAGCTGGAGTGTGTGTATGTACAGGGTTTTGTGGTAACCACCAGGCAACGGGGGTGAACAAATCTGCCACTTGTCTAACTAATTAAGACGTGAGCACTAGAAAATTTCACACTTTTCTATAAGAAGACAGACAGTAATCTTTTCTACTTTCCTCCCTGGCAGAACCTCTCTTTGGGGTCGGAAGAACTGGCGTCTTTTGAAAGTCGGCGTGTTGAGAGCGCAAGCCTTGTACGTACAACGCAATTAGATCGATTGTTGCTAGCTATGCTAAATGATGGATACCCGGACGCATGCTAATCGCCGGGAGACACGGCAAAAGTGCACTTCATTTAGTTGCGGCGTCGCGTCACGTCGCATTTTTCTAATTCGGTTTCATGGCAAGCCAGGCGTTTATCCGTTTCGCTTTCATGTTCTGGTGAAGTTTGAAGAGGATAAAGAGTTGAAATTGGGATGAAGTCTTGCTTGGGTCCAGCCTTCCCAGCAGGGGATATAATTAGGTTCCTTTCAAGTTCCACTAGCTTGTCCAAGTGGAAAAAATGGTGCAGCGGAGACAATCGTTTGCCATCGATACCCAATTACAGGCCTGGAACAGATACTTGTAAACCCCGGCACTCGTGTCAGAGTCGTGGTTTGGTCTTTGAAAAATTGCTGGAACAAGTGCGGGTCAATACAGGAAGTATATCGGTGATGAATCAGACAGGCTCGGATCCCCGGAGTTGTCGTGAGCTTGCGGGACGCGTCATGCAGAGTAGCATCAGAGAGTCACGGCTTCTTTGGGTCTAATAAGAACCCTTCGTTATCAGTCTCCGATGGCTCCGCGTTAAAGATCACAAATCCTCAAGCTAGATCTTCTCACTTTTAAGACTATAAATGTATTGGCACCCAATTCATCACCTCACCCGACGACCATATTTCAGCCGTATATGCCCGTTTACAAGAATAGGAGTGATTACACGAATATCTTCGTACCCTTATTGTATGTATAATGAGACTAAACGCCCCTTGGAATTAAAAGGATTCGAGATTGCACTTGTATATGGTATAACGAATCTGTAGACATAAGACTTTGGATCCATATCTCTTTGGAAAGTGTGTAGTTCTATTTGTGGCCTGGCGCTGGAAGTCGTGTGATTCCGGGTGGCGCTGATCTCCCGCAGTCGTCCTGTAGGTGTTCTTTAATATCGCTGGAAGTGACATGCCTTGACAGTTAGCATTTGCACATCAATAAGAGAACGCGGCGCTTTGACCCAATTACGGCGGTGGAGATGAGCGGGGCTGAGCCGCGCCGCGCTCCGCTCTGCCTGCCGGGGTCACACACAACCGACACACTTCACACACATGCTTCACTTCTCCTCTCACACACTCGAGGTTAGCTAGTGGTCAGGGGACGAGCGAGCGAGAGAGAGAGAGAGAGAGATGGCTTTGTCTTCTTGCTCTTGTCACCAACCAAATCCATATATGTATGTGTTTGTACATGGTCACTGCAGCTGCCACACACACACACACACACACACACACACACACACACACACACACACACACACACACACACACACACACGCACCCGGAGCAGTGGCCCGCCAATCAGCCCAATCTCGCTCTCCTTCACCTCGGAGCTGAGCAGAGGAACACTTCTCCATGCCTTGTTAGATCTATCATCCCTTTAATTAATAGTGTTTTTACGCCAGCGTCTGAACTGTGTCATTTCCATTATTGGAAAACCCAACGCGATTAATGAATAATTTTCATTTTTGATCCATTATATCATGCCGGTTGATCTCTTTTCCGCCCGGCTGAGTGATAGCGTCGTTTTCTGCCCCTCAATCAAATTTAATTTGGCCCCCTATTATATTACAGTGTTGCGACTCAAGTGTCAATTTTTGCCAGGCAATTAGAAACTAGAACCTGTGAAGCTGAGCTTGATAGGCATTGTAATTGGATTGTGTCAGCGATCGCTTAAAACGCTTATAGGTCTCTTTCTTTCTCTCATTTCTTTCCCTTCCTCTCCGTCCGCGTCTCGCAGCAGCGGCAGCCGGCTATGTGTATAAACTTCAGAACAAACAGGAGCTACGCTCGAAGGAGGCAGAGAGCGCTTGCCTCGGCAAAAACAAAAACGTTCACCTCTTCTCATGACCCGTCATTTTGACCTCTTGCGCAAAGCCGCGTTCCCGCTTTCCCGCTCGGCAGGATTCGGGTGACACGAGCGAGGAACAAACCACATCAGAACGTGCTGTTCCAGGAAACTGATCAGCGATGGTACGGTGCGATGAAGCGCCGTCAGATCTCTGTAAAGTTGACTATTTTACAATAACGGCACATCTGGAGTGTTTTATTCCTCTTATACAACAGCAATGCTGATCATTATTTCTCACTTCCTGTTGGTTTTTTTCCCCTCTCTCTCAAAGTTAATAAGACAAATAAGCGTCTTTTATGTTTTTACTAGGAATCTCCTGTTTCCTGAGAAAGCCTGAAGTCACAGCTTAAGTGACGACACCGGAGAACGTAATGAACGTTAGACGCAGAAAATTCAATGATTTATATTCGATTTTTCCATTTCGGTGGCTTCGATTCATTTCTCAATCGACGCTTTCCGACCAAACCGGATCGAGAATTCGAGCTCGGGATCGATTCGTGAGTGTATTACACGTCTCGAGAGTTAAATTAAGATTGCGCACTGTTATTATTGTAAAATTCAACTTTGTGTGTGTGTGGCAGCATTCATTAAACTATGCTGAGCTTCTGGCCTAATATGTAGAAACGTTCTCTCTCTGTCGCTTTTTGCACTTTCAGTTGAAAAGGTAAATTAAAGCTTTCCAAAGGTGCGATTTCTGTCTCTCTCTCTCTCTCTCTCTCTCTCTCTCTCTCTCGCTTTTTTTACATCTCGGCACGACAGGAACTGTGACACGGAGTGCAGTGGCCAAATTAATGAGCACTTCCTGCTGGGAATTTCAGCAGCAGATTACAGCTCTCCTGAAACGAGCCGTGCCCTGATTTGAGCCAAAGCTGTGCGCTCTGTCTGACACACACACACACACACACACACACACATGGAGTAAGAGTAAGAGAGAGTGTGTGAGTGAGTGAGTGAGTGAGAGAGAGAGAGAGAGAGAGAGCGAGCGAGGTGCAGGTATGACACGGCGGCTAGTGTTTCCGCGGACTCGCCTGGTGCTCGGCTGTGTGTTCGCACCTCACAGTAGGAGCATTAGATTCGAAATGACAAATGCTTTCAGCGCAGTGCTTTCAGCTGGAAATGCAGGTGGCTTTGTTAGAAATGCACTCGGGTCAGGAAAGGTATTCCTCCGCATGTAATTACCTGTCTCTCTTGGCATACACACCAAATGAATTTTTTTTTTTTTCCTTTTCCCTTTTCCTTTTTTTTTTTTTTTTTTAACTTTCCAGCGGGAGCTCCCGACATCCGATTCGTCTTTTTCTCCACAGTAGGAGGGTTAAATTATACATTCGGTAGGATGAGCCGGAGAAGTCGACTGTTTGCACAAGTATCACATCTGTTTTGGTCGTGTTTGTTCTTTATGTTTTACATCCATCCGTCCATAGATACCTTGGAGTCAAACATGTACACACCTGAGACGTCACATAATAATAATAATAATAATAATAATAATAATAATAATAATGCTCTGTGAATGGCAAACATACAAATGTGCTCCTGTCGAATTCTCAGTTCTGATTGGTCAGAAGGTGTTGATTAATTTCCTATAACAGCAGCTCCGACAGCACAAGCAGTGCAGCTCCAGATCACAGTTCTAACGCCTTATCGTTTCTATAGCAACGCTCATCGTTGCTAATAAACCGATGATGCTGATGAATCATATCGTCGTCGATTTGCTGAGGAAGGAGTCTCCAGTGTCGGCGCCAGTGCCAGAGGTGAAGCTGCGACTTTATGAAAGACTTGAAAACATCATGTTTGGCAATTTTACCCTTATTAGCTTCAAAAGAAAGTCTTACCGCTTAATGAAGTGCAAAATGGTCGACAAATCGCCGAGGAATAAACCTGAAAATTGTCGATTTTAAATTGTATTTAATCCGTGTTGACATTCCTTCGACAAAATTTTAATTTCTTGGGCCACCTAGATGACCGAGTCTCCCCCCCAAAAAATCTAAATATACTCATAATGCCGCATGTTTCCCATATGGAAGAACATTTGTTAAAAATGTGGTTTAGAAGTGAAATTTGACTCGGAGGCAATCATGCAATCACCATCCGCCATTTTGATTTTGATGTCATTTGGTGTTTAGTTCCGGAAACTGATTCAGCGTAAGTGACTCAGCTTAACTGATTCATCGGCACGTTTAGCCAAGCAGACATAATCAGTGGCACGCAGTATAAACAGACATGTTCTAACAGTTCGTAAAAACTCAGAAGGTTAAGAAAACTTGCACATAAAATGTTTTTTGGTGACTGCGTATGGAAGAAATGGAAAAAAAGAAAAAAACAGATTCTCGTGTTGTACGAATTTCTCACGAGATCTCTTTTTGCGTCGTTTCCGCTTGAAGTGCCTTCCGGACGTTCGGCGGAAGTCGCTTAAGGTCTAAACCTGAAGCTCTAGAAAGCTGCTTCGTGGTGATAAAGATGAGTCTGTTCGAGGAGGAGTGTGTATGTAAAGACGTTAAGAGAGTGAGTTGAGGGTGTAATGGGGCGCAAGGCGTTCTATCAAATGTGCCAGATTTTTAAAAATGGCGCTACATTACAAATGCCCGGAACCTGGAATCGTCACGAATATGCAAATCGGAATCTCCAAGTCGCGGAAGCGCCGCAGCCGGAAACATAACTCAAATAACCGCTCTTTACAAGCGCCGAGCGGAATAGGATCTCGGGACGCTCATACGCCACCTTGAGGTGCTGAACTCTGACGCGAGCACCAACCCGGGTAAAGCGACCGACCAATCGGAGAGAGTACATCAGCGCTACGGCGATCTCAAAGGGGAAAGCCGATATCCGTTAAGCTTTGTAGATCACGCTGCTCATATTTAATATCGCGTCAGTTATTAATTGACATCCACTTTGATAATGAGATTGCCTGGTTGCTTTGCTACAGAACTGCGGCATTATTATGTCATAAGTATTGACATTTAAACCGCAGACGCTGTGCACACGCGTTACGTCTGGACGTTGCACGGTGCATGTTACCAAAACTCATTTCTGTCTCTCTCTCCCTCACACACACACACACACACACACACACACACACAGCTCGGGGCTATCAGCGAGACAGAAGCTTCCTGCCTTCCTGTATGCACCTATTTTGTGCCAGTGGAGGGCAGGATTACATTTCGAAAACTCAAGCGGGCAAACTTGATTAAAATGCAGGGGGAACAGCTCTGGTGATGCCGCCGGCGATACCGCGCACGACTGTTCCACTTTTCCTAACGGGCACGCCGCCGTAACAGGCAATAATTCCAATCAGTCAGATTAAAACATCCACCAAGGGCATGTTGATGAGCCTGACGACTCAAACTGTCCAAGGTTCAATCACTGGGACTCTTAAAATCCCCCTTTGTCTCTTTAATTTCAGACTTTTTTTTCTTTTTTCTTTTAAGCACACTTTCAAACATGAGTCGACAAACAAGGTTGCGTCGCTTTATAAGCACGAGAAAGGTTTCCCGGCACGGCGGACGTCCGAGGCCCGGCGCGTCAACCTGATGGCCGGATGATTTGTTTTTATTTAAACATTTGCGCCGAGATCAGTTAGAATCAAAGCGAATCGGAGACTTCCGCCGCACCCTGAGCGCCTTTAACGATCCCATGACAGCAGAAACGCACCAGCCGGGCCTATTTATTTATTTGTTTGTTTATTTATTCAAGTCATCCAGACTTCCTGTTCGCTCTTGACTCTCGCTCTTAAGAGGCGCGCCGCGTCATTCCTTAAAGCGTTTTCCCGCTCGGATCAACCAGAATTAGGATCGGAAAGATTGGAAAATCCCAGCCCTGGGATTGCCTCGTGCGGGAGTCTGAAGTAGAAACGCACGTGGCGATGTGTACGTTCACCCAGCGCACGTGACCTCGCTGTAACGTTTCCCAGACCCGACGTTTATCGGGTCACCTGAAAAACAAATCGTGGCGGAGATTGTGGTGGTGGTTGCATGATAATAAATAGAATATGCCAATCAAATTAGGTGTGTGTGTGTGTGTGTGTGTGTGTGTGTGTGTGTGTGTGGACAGAGCAGCAGAAAAACCCAGCTCAACAGTCTGAGTGTAAACATGAGCAAGAGCTCCTTTTGTAAGAAAATACCTGAAGATTTGAATCTGAATAAGGGAAAGAAAAAAACCTTCTCTGTTTGCTTGTTGTTCGAATCAACATCGTTTGATTTATGTGCGTCTGCAGCCGGGGTTCGGATTCCGCACCCTGTACAGAGTAAACAACTACTTGAACAGAACAAAGCGTTAAAATTGACAGATTGAAGAACGCTAATGCGACGATAGTTGATTTCTCTTATAACAGCCTGTAGAATATTAGTCCGAGTTATTTAGATGTTGTCGGATCTGGAACTTGGGTTCTGTCAGAAGCAATATTCGGAGACTGCCGCAGGGCGTTATAAACCCGTCGCCTCACGTTTGGAGAAGGAGTTTAATATACGGCGGGAAATGGTGAAGTTTTTTTTTTTTTTTTTTTTCTTTTTTCTTTTTTGCAAGCCTGCAAGTGTGTCCGCCGAGTGTAATACTTATCCATTCCGTCTGTCCGTCTGTCTCCGGATTTATCCGTCTGTGTCGACAAATTCGGTTACGACCAAATTGCGTTTGTCAAACGCTCGGCATGAGAACAATCTCGAAAGATCAGTCATATTTAACAACAGAAGGCGCTTGATTTTTCCTTCTTCTTGTTTGTGTGTGTGTGTGCGTGCGTGCGAGAGTTTGGATAGAAATAGGTAAACTTAGTGTAATATAGGTAGGACAGATTGATCCACTCTTGGATATAAATAAACCTTTCCTAAATTATACTTCCCGTCACGTCGCATCAAGTCGCCGATATTACGTACAGTAAGTTCGCATACGGATCTTATTGCGCCGTTTTTTGTTTTTTTTGCCGTCCTCGTGTAATGATGGAGTGATGCACGGGTTAGCGGCGTGAATGGGATCCTCCGGGCGATGACCGATACGGCGTTGGCTTGGATGAGCGTTCGCCAGGCTTCCTTCGCAGGTGAGAGGGAGGAGCCGCTGTTCGAACCTGTCACACGATGAGCGATGGGACGCTCCGAGTAAAGCAGCGTGTTGTCGGAGTGAACCCGAACGTTTCCCGAACGAGGAAAAATCTGTTCGCACTTTGTATAACGACACGCGGACATGCTTAAACGTGGTGCGCTAAAGTTTATTTATGAGTCTACACGTTACAGTAACACACGATTATTAAAATACGCGGCGTGCATGGGCGTTATAAAGGCTACTTGAAAACGCACTACACTTTACAGCACCCTATATTACACGTTATGAATCCTTAGCACATTGGAAGTAGCGTTCGCAACCCATTAAATCCATTTTTTATTGCGTATCACGTTTAATCATAGGGGTACCTTGGATTCGTGATAATGTTCCCTTCCATTTTTTTCAATAATACCAAAGACGATAGTAATATTGTTATGTCTCACATTATTACGTTAGTCATGTTAAGCGTTGCGGAACGTTCTCGGAGACAAGTTCCTGTTCTCACTCGCGTTACAGCAGCTCGTTCCGTCGATGAGCAGCCGCGATTAAAGTGTTGACGCCGAAGGCCGAAGGTCACCGAAAAGCCCACGATCTCAACGGCAACGCTATAAACCGGTCTGAGTGTCTGCGATCCAAGACGCTGTTACTATGGAAACGTTATAAAGAATTAATACAAATCAGAATCAAGAATTCGACAGCGCTGTCTCATGACCTCTGTCAGTAATGCATGCTCATACAGTACATAAAGAGTATGTTAAGTTGATTAAGAGATCACGAGTCGTGATATGTTCTCCGGATTATGATATATGAAATGCCTGTAAGACGTCAGGACGTTAAGGGTAATTATGCGTATGGGCTCCTGACAAACTATCACCCAAACTCGCTCTTTTAAAAAGAGCGTTTTCTTGAGGCGCCAAAGCTCACGGCGGGAGGAGGCGCGCCGGGCAAAGTTTTCCGAGCGACGCGTATTCGGCAGGGAGCCGTTCTCTCGTGAGTGACACCTCCCGCTTAACAGAGAGAGCTTTTGGTGCTTCGGAGTGCTTGATATCCAGCGATATGCTGCAGTCTCTGGCACGATGGAGTGCGGATGCAGGGAAGAACGGAGGAAGAGGAGGAGGTCGTTCCCTCGAGAGACCCCACTTCCCCCTTGTTTATGGGCCGGTCTAATTGGGACAGTCGTGTCAGACGGTGTGATGTGACTTCTGAGGAGTGTGTGTGTGTGTGTGTGTGTGTGTGTTTGTAGAGAGCGAGAGTGAGAGCTTGTGCTCTGCGGCCTGCTCCGTGGCTTCCTCTGCTGCTTCCTGCCGGGCGATCTGGGTTGCCTACACTCGTTCGTCCGCCTCCGTCTGCTTGGTTGGTGTGTGTGTGTGTGTGAGTGTGGTGTAGCCACCTGCAGCATCCTCCTCACACACTCTTCCTCCTTTCCTCTCCTACACTCGCCTCCTCTCTCACTCCTTGAGCTCCGGCTGGGGACGAGTGGGTGAGAAAGCGACCGAAGCTTTACCTGCCATGCCACGGTATTTATAGCACGAGCTCCTCCACTTCCTGCTTCGGGGAGGATGCTCGCAGCTTTTCGCGCCGATCGTTATCTCGTCCGTGTGTGTGCGGTGGTGACACAGATATTCCTGCACAGGCTGCACAGTTTTCAGACAAAACACACCAACACTTACGCGCAGACGTTGTTTGGTGTCAGAGGATGGCAGGAAAGAGGTCACGGCTTCTCGGGCCTGTTTATTTCCTTACATAATAAC
>JAQQZR010000005.1:21897692-21914065 GCA_030068235.1 Notoglanidium macrostoma | reverse complement strand
ACACACACACACACACACACACACACACACACACACACACACACACACACACACACACACACACACACACTGAAAGATGGTAGGTGGTTCATCATGAGTCCAGATGTTCATGTGCTGACAGTGATGAAGGACGAGTGGCAATATCGTGGTCCACAAATACAGAAACACATCAGTGAACGGTAAAAACGCCTCAGCTCGAATAGCAATGTAAAGAAACAGCATGAGAAAAAAACATTACTATACATATAAAATTTTATGTTTATGGTATGTTAAGTCTTATATTCAATTTAATGAACGCTAAATGCTCAGCTCTGGAAAAAGACACTACCATAAATATAAATTCTGTATGATCCAATGCCAGAAGGGATGAGTTAAGAGTTGCGTCAATAATTTTTCCATACGACTCCACAAACACGTTTGCATATGCATATATACGGTGTTTATTAGGTTTAGTGATGTAATTACCAGTAAACTGGCTCTTATAGAAAAGTCACAGAAAGACGTGTGGTATAAAAACACCTGTAGTGGACTTTTAATATCAAGTGCGAGCGTTTTTATTGTAACACGCGATTTTTGCATTTTATGGTTATTCAGTTATTTTGTTTTAACTGCACATGTGATTTTCTAAACCGAATTAGGTTATATACGTGTGATTTTTACACATCTTTTTGTTTGTTTGTTTGTTTTACATGAATTCATTATTTTCACATGATTCCTTTTGCAAGATTTATTTATCAGGTTTGCTTTTTACACATAATTCTTTTTTTGTTCATGATTTGTTTATTTCGAGGCAATTTATTTATTTTCACGTGATTTTTTTTTTTTTTTTTTTTATCAACACAACTCATCTATACTCACATTTGAGTTCCCTACATGATTTATTTACTTTCACGTGATTTTTGGCATGATTCATATATTTTATGAACGTTTTTTATTACACACAATTCATCTTCCACAAGTGATTTTTTTTTTTTTTTTTTTTTTTTTTTTTTACATTTTCCCCTGTGAATTTTATTTTTATTTTTACATAATTAATTTATTTTCCCATGTCATTTTATTTCCACATGACTCAGGTATTTTTTTTTTTTTTTCACGTGATTGATTTTATTTTCACATCATTTTTACATGACGTGATTTTTACACACGACTCATTTTTCATATGTGATTTTTGCACCTGACTCTTTTTTTTTTCCCCACACATGATTTTTGCAGACTGTTAAATAATTTAAAATGTTATGTGGCGCTTCTGTACTCTTCTCAAAATTTCCTCCCACATAAATCCTTTTTTTTCTTTTTGGAAAATCCCACCCCATGAGTTATTCCTACCCTCTCTGGCCATCTAATCAATGATCTCTGAAGGTTGATTAAGATCTTACGCTTTTACACTTTATAAATGGTTGTACTGATATAGCTCTTGCTTACGGTGTTACTGAATTCATATTATTATTACGTTACTTTTCTAACACTTGCCTAACCGCTAATATCGGTCATGCACTCATGACAATTCGATTGAAAACAATTCCTTATTATTTATTACGTTCGCATTAAGTTGGTGGATTCCGTGTCTCCTTTTCACTGATTAAAAAAAAATGATAACGGTCCGATTGTCTCCATCAAGCACATATGTCATTTCGCCTGCAGCCAAAATCATAAATAGAAACGTTTACAGCATATTCTTAGGCAAGTAGCCACCATGCTGCCATGCGCCTCTGGGGAGAGCCGTGAACGCTCAGCTTTGTCATGTGACCATAGTCTCAACAGGCAGCCTGATTGGCTGAATGTCATGTGTACTGCTTTAAATATAGCATCAACAAAAATGAATTCAAAAACATGTATCATTATATATCATTTCTTAGCCTTTTTTTTTTTTTTATATCGTGGACAATTCTACAGGGAACTTTGGAAATCATTAATGACATGTATAATATTGAACGAATAACACATTGTTAACATATGCTGTACGCGTCTCGGATACGTCCGTGGATTCCTGGTAGACGTTTTTTAGAGATTCTATGATAATATAAGATTGAAAGACTGTAAGGAAGCTGTACATCTAAATCCCATGATCTGCACTTGAACGTATTTAGCAAAGAAAGGAGTCTCCGGTGTCAGGAGTAAAGCTGTATACGTCTTCAGGATGGCATAGATTCCGATTTGAGGTTTGTCTGTTAATGTGATAAGATCTTATTAAGCTTCAGAAACAAAGGCTGGTGAAAGAGTGACTGGTCATAGCTGCAGCGACATTAGCGATACTTGTTGTTCAGACGTTCCGCAACATTGTTGTAACCATAACGATAAAAACAATTACCGTATAAAAAGGAATAAAGTCATGTTGCGTCACATCACACCACAATTTTGTCGACCGTGTTCCTGTAACAGCATGCCGCCGAGTAGGAAACTCATTCGCAATCATGATGCAAATATCAGTAATAATTTAAAAAGAAAACAAGGAGTAAGCGGGCGAAGGAGCACTGAAGACGTTTTCTCGTCTTTACATAAACCCGGGCTGTGAATCTAAAGCTCCATAAACAGTAATGAACTGCAGAAACCTATACACTCGGCCCAAATGGGGGGAGCAATTAAGCAGGCGCTCCGATGTAGCTGCAATGAAGCCACTCCGAGATGCTGAAGAGATAATTGCGAGAGTCTCTCGATTGTTTAGCAGGAGGACACTTTCCCTTTAACTTTCCACGTGCTTCACCATCCAGCGAGACTGTTTTAATGGAAAGAGGCGAGTCTGCAAGAGTGCGAGGGTTCTCTCCAAACCGCATCCCCCCCCCCCCCCCCTCATTTACTTAGTTCTCTAAATGCATTCTTAATCATATAAAAATTAAGGAAATAAGAATAATTAAAAAATGGAAAATTTTTAGCACTTTCGGGAGAGGCTAGTTCCTCGCGTCATTCTGCTTCAAAGAAAAAAGATAAATGATGATGCCATTAAAAGTGAACTAATTAAGGGAGGCTTCTTTTAAGAACTCATTAACTGCAACCTCATTTACATAATGATGCATATTAATTAAGTTTTAATGAATCTGAATTTCCACCAAGCCGCTTTTCTTTGGCTGTGGAACAAATTGAACAAATTATTTAAAAGTGTTCTTGAATCTACTTTTCACACCAAAGGGGAGAGGAATGCAGTCATTTGTAGAAAATCATATATATATATATATATATATATATATATAATTTATTTATTTTTTTTTATTATTATTATTTTTTTTTAGGCAGGTCCATCTGTTAATGATTTTTTTAATGTAATCATTTGCCCTTCATTTTCAAAATCTGGGAGATTTTCTAACAAATGGTAAATGGTATAGTGTATACAGTATAATATAATATACCGCATTATTAATATCAAGCCAGTTCTTGGTAGTTAAAGAAAAGACAGAGCAGAGATGGACACTTAAAATATACAAATGAAATTTATCGCATTCTTGAATATATCCAGAATAATCACTGCCTGAAAAATAAACATGTTTAACAGTAATGTAACAGAAACCTCGATTTTGATATTTGTCCTGTACTCACTCATCACCCTGTCATTCTGTAACGTGTATTGTGAATTAGGACGATGTACTGTATTATGTTATGTACACGAGTAATCGAAGATTGCTGTTTAAGCACTTTTGTAGATAATATGCCATTGCCAATAATAATAATAATAATAATAATAATAATAATAAAGAAGAATGAGAAGCGTCATGCCTTTTTAATCACTCTTTGCTGTCTGATTGATTAAAAAGAACAGTATATAAATATATATAATTCTGTTTAATGAATTATTTATTATACAGTTTAATTTCATTCGTAATAATTTTATTCGTAATAATTCATTATTTAAGAATGCAACCATTATATGCCACTGACACGTTAAATCTATCGATCTATGGAAACACACTGATTCATTTTTATGACTCTTGATTCATTTTTAAGGGCTATTTCAGGTGTTTTTTGATGCACGAATGTAATGCGGGAACCAATATTATTTATTCCTTCTCATTCTGTATGCATACTGCACACACAGGCAAACACACACACACACACACACACACACACACACACACACACACACAGAGCTGAGATAAAATTGGGAATAAACCGAGCCCAAGGGACTGACAGTGTACAATGTTGGGTATTTTAGTCCTTTGTGGGTGGGGGTTTACCCCCAAAAAATGAAAGTCACAGGAGGATGGTTAAAGCGAGGACCCGAATGGAGTGCCAGTCTCTCTCTCTGTCTCTCTGGGTCTCTCTCTCTGCCATTTCCTCCTGTCTCGAGCGCTGAACGTGTGTCTGAGGTTCACTGACACGAGCGACAGCTCTTCTCCCGTTCAATCACGGCCTATTTCTGCTTTCAAGGAAGCCCCCTGGTTTCTTTTTTTTTTTTTTGGGGGGAGGTTTTTTTTTTTTGGGTTTTTTTTTTTTCTTTCCCATCTTCCCCATGGCACTCGGTCGGATTCGGTGGGCTTCTTCTGACAGTAGCGCCTTCCTCGGGGGAGGTCAGGAGTCACAAATTCAGATGAGACAAGCTGGCGATGCAGTGTAACCGAAAATGGAAAGCAGATGTTAGTTAATTAGGGGAAATGTGACTGACAAGACTTGAGCGGTGAGCTACATGAGCTAGCCGCCGCCGAGCAGCTGTTGTTGCCGACTTCATTGTCAGTCTCGTACACAAGTCACAACATCCCCGACGGCGAGCCCGGGCCTCAAACGCTGGCAATTATCAAAATAGAATTAAGCTTGATTTAATTGCACTAGGGTTTTTTTTTTTTTTTCCATATGACTTTTTTTCTTTCATCTGTCCTCACACACCTAGGATTTTATTTCCTTTCTGGATTCATCAAGTTCTCACACACACACTGTAGCCTGATGGCTATCGAGAATAAACACTGTAAACAATAATAACGTTTAAAATAAAAGGCAGTCAATGTAAATATACATTTGATCTCATTTTGCTTAACGTGAATGAACTCGTTATGAACACTGTCAGGTCATAACACGATAACGTCCTTCATGAATCACGTCCTCTGCAACGTTGTATAAACGGAAAAAAAAGTACGACGTTGTGGTTTTATAACAGAAAATGTGATCATTAGCAAATCGTCCTAGGATTAAACCGCTTCCGGACGTCCTATCATAGGAAAATAATCACGTCACACCGTGCCGTCGTTGATTATTTCCCTGTAACAGCGCTCCCTCGGGTGTGTTGTTATTTCCATATTCACACCAGTAATGTAGTGTCACAATGTCCATGTTGTTGTGTGTCATCACCTACCTGGTATTTTTACTCTCTGTAATCTTCCAATTCACACACACGCAGAGAACAATCTGGAATAATTGATGAAAATCAATAGTGTGAAGCAAATTGGTTTCATTTTCAAGTGGTTGCATTTTTAAGGAATCGTTGCAGACAGAAAAGCTGACAGCTGCGTGGATTCAAACTCTGACCCAGTATAGGAGTGTGTCGCATATTTATTAATTATGCACATTATCGATAGTGTTAGAAGACACACGACACATATCAGACTCAATATTTTGTGTGTGTGAGATGCACGGATGTCTCGAGGATCAGTAAAAATTTGCAATCGTGGTTTGAGGGAAATAAATGGTTCGATGATTTCAGTATATAAGATGTGTGCCGTGTTCGATGAATCAACAGATTAAAAATGTGTGATTGTTCTCCATTAGCCGTTTTGTTCATCCATCTCTCCGTATTCATCCAGTTCACTTAGCACACGCACACTGTATGCAGTACTATACCGTATCACACTGTACGTGGTGAGCGCTGAAAACTTCCCATAGCAGGATCTGTAGCAAGTCATGCGTGTTCCAAATAACGTATACTGTCTGTTGATGCGAAATCAAACATGCTTTAAAGACGACCTGAAATCAAAAGGGTTTTTTTTTTCGTTAGCTCAAGGCCTTGAACAGATTCATCTGTTATTCATTATTATTTCTCTGTAATCACATCGATGTTTTCCAGACTCAAAACCTTTTCTTTTCAACTTACTTGAGAATCCCACCAAACTCCAAAAGTTTACTCTCCAATCATTTCAGGTCACGTTAAAACCTCCCACAAATCCCAAAGTTGCCCGAAATGTTTGTGAGCATGAGTACAAACATCATTCACCGCTCATCGTACTTCCTGGAATGAAATCTTTCGTCTTTGTCTTGCATCTCCACCTGCTGCATTAGCATTATTAAGCAGCATTGTTTCTTTAGGGTTAGGGTTAGTTTGTTTTGACAAGCCAGTCATATCCTGACGAATAAAGTCCCGCCCACATAAACAGACTTTTCATTCAAACGTACCGTACATATACATCACATTGATGGAATAAATGCATTGGAATTTTGCTTTGTCTTTAAACTGGCTGGCTCGCCAGGATGGATCTGTTGAAAGGGTTTAAAATATAGATACTTGGACAAAACATCTTCAATTTCACGCTACAGTTTAAGATCTACGGCTTAGGATGTCAAATCGTTGTGGGTTGATTCTGGAATCTCGATGGCATCGAAAGTGGCGACTTGCTACTTGAAGCAGAGGATTCTGGGAAGGGTGAGCCGGCCCCATTAAGGCTTGAAGCAATATTTTACACAAGAAAAGTTACAATGTCGCTTTTATCGCTAAAAATCATCAGTGTTTGGTGGCATATTTGATGTTTGCCGATTTCAGTAAGTTTTTAGGCCACGCCTACTATTTAACTATAATTCCAATCTACTTACTGAGTAGCTGCTTCTTAAATAGTGTTTTAGTTAATTATTCTACTTAACTACCGTTCTTAAACTATAGGGTACTGACATATCAATTCGGACAACGCAGAAATAACGCGTTGTTATTTACGTGTCGGCTCACGGCATTGCGTCACCTGTTTGTTCACCAATTCGGTTCGGGTACTTTATAGTATTAAAATTGCCCGAGAGCTTGTTTAAATGATCACTGTGAACACACTCATCCCAAAGTATGCATGGTATGCACTTGCAGCAAATGTTTCTCCAGCTAGCTTCAAGATGGCTGCAGACTGTTTCTTTGTTTATCTTGCGACGTCCACGTTCAACCATATCAGTGGATCGGGCGGTGTCAGAAAGCAGAAAATCAAGTCCGAGACCTGGAACAACGTCGAGTGTCTCCTCTTCTCTTCTAGAATACACTTGAGGTCGGTTGAGCAGCATTTTTAAAGGTCTGGTTTGAGTGCGGGTTTAGACATCTAAGTACGTGTTCCAGTCTAACGTCTAACTTTTTTTCCCTGTTCCAGGTCTCCAGCTCCGACAACAGTCCGAGCCGGGGAAGGTTGTGCGAATCTCTGGTCAGCAATCTGAGCCTGTGAAATTGATGAATTGCTAGACATTAGCCCCATTCAAACAACAGATGTTAATTCACTTTGGATGTGAATTATCTGATCATTTGTGTCAGGATGTGTAATATGAATGGCGCAGATTATCTTCAATTCGCCTCTTCCCCTTGGTACACTCCGTGTCCTTCGTCTCCTCAGGTACAGGGCTCTGGGGCAGCTGAGGGGATCTTTTACGACGTTCCATTAGGCAGCCGCATCTCTGAACAGCTCATTAGGACGCAGCCATGGCTTTCCTTTGGGCTCTGCCAGGGAGAATGATGGTTCTGCTCCATGGTGGGAGAATATTAGTCATCCTTGCTCTCTGGAATCCGTGTATGCGTTTGTAGCCCCGTTTCTCCGCCGCATCACCCGAAAGTTTGACGTGCAAACAAAGACAACAGACTTCTAAACACAAAAAAAAACAAAAAAAAACCCAACTGGGAGTTCTGCTTTCTTTGTGTATTGAGACTGCGCTGCTAATCACCTTATTCATTGTTGTTTCCTCTTCAGCATCCTTCTCCATGGTGGTTGTGGTTTTGATCAAGGCTTTAACGTTGCATGTTATCAGCGTGCTTTTTCTCCATCTCTGGAGGAATCACACTCGGTCTGAGTGCAAAGGAAACCTGTAGACGAGAACCTCCTCCTTCTTCTGCAGAGTCCCTCAGGTGGAGCGAAAAGATATCAAAGCAAATTGGGGAAAAAAAATCTGGGAACGGATGAAAAAAAAAAATGGAATAAAAAGAACATGGAAAGTGGTAGAGCTCAATAATGGGTTTAAAAAGTACGCAATGCAAATAATAACAAAAAGCGTCATCGTTATATCGACATTTCGTGTGTTGTTAGGAAATTAAATGTATTGTGCAATAATGTCCATGACTGTAGCTACAGTCTAAGTGTTGGGAAGTAATATAAGGAATAAAACGCTTCATGACGTGCTGTTATAGGAAAATAATCAGTGTTTCGGTGCTGTGATGTGGCTCAACAGCACATCCAGAAGTGATCAAGCACAGTTTTCATATATTAAAGAATGATCCTGTATCTGTTTATAGTTACATTTAATGTTGTGGAACGTCCACGAAACGACTTGCTTCCTGTTTTCACTTACGTCATAGCGGCTACAAACAGCTGTTCCCTCACCGGCTTCGCTTCGTTTTGCTTTCGCTTGAAGTGAATCAGACAAAAAACCAAACAAACCTGGAGAGTCCCAGAGACTTGAGACTCCGTCTAAGAATTGCGTACTTTACTGAAAACTTTACAGCGTTAACTACTATAGAAAGCATAAAGTAGTAGAATGAGTGTTTTAAGATTAACCAGTGATGCTATCGGAGAAAACGAATCGCCACCATCCGGCCAATCGGAATCGAGAATTCAACGGCGTTAAACGTTGTGTCTCAAATTCTGTTTACTAATGCTCCGACTTTACAGCCCCAGCCATGGCACGCTACCTTCCTGACTCTCGTCTATTAGAGAACACACCGCGATCCTATCTGTCCTCATTTTCCCAGCATGCACTTCCAGCCATAGCTCACGTCGGTTTGAGTCCCACAGATTGATGATCATCTTGCAGCTCTGGCGGTTTGGCTGTCCACTATCGACACGACCCTTAGGCTATGAGTCTTCACTGCAGGCCTGAATTGTTTGGCCTGTTTAACGGCAAGTAATTGCACCTGACAATCGCTGGCTGCTGCATTATTGCGTGTGACGGAACTTTCCTCTCCCTCTTTCTGACGCCTACGTGCCTGGCTGGAGATACATGCAGAATATGCTCTGTAATCTCCAGCCTAATTAATAAGTGCCAGGAGTGATCGTGGTTTCATTCAGCAGAGTGTGTGTGTGTGTGTGTGTGTGTGTGTGTGTGTGTGTGTGTGTGTGTGTGTGTGTGTGTGTGTGTGTGTGTGAGACCAAGCTGAAAGCAGGGGGACCTAATGCCTTGATTTCATTCCACTTGACCACTCGAGTAAGACACCGATGACCTTAATTGGAATAATTTAGCTGGCTAATATAGTCCACGCACAGATGTCTTGTGCTCTTCTAATGTCAGATGATGAACGCGTGCAGAAGTAAAGCAAGTAATTGAATTAAATTCCTCCAGGTATTGAATCTGTGGATTTATCTCGAGCATAAATCCTGCACCAATTATGTCATTACATTAAATTTACCTTCTTGTGTATTTAGGCTGTATTAACGGAACCCTGGTGTGTTCTCCACCTCAGTGTGGTTCTTCACGTGAGAACACCGTAATCACACACGGGCGCTAGAGCTATGTTCTCCCTGCTCGGGTGGTTTTTTTTTTTAGACGTTTTAAACTTTTTTTTTCGATCACCATATTTCTGACCAAAGAATAAAAGTATTTCCCCCCTACACACACCCTAAGCCAACGATATTTTGGTTTGTTTAATAATCTGCAGGATCAAAAGAATCAATTTCACTCTGATTCAGACAGCAAGTGATAGAAACGCACAGATTTATGCATTTTAAACTAAATTTTATATGCTTCAGGGTTACGTTGAGACATCCAAGTAAAATAACCTCTTCGAGATGATCCCGATTGGTTGAGAATGGTTTGTTGGGTTGTCATGGCAACAAGACAGGCGCGTGTGTACGCAGTATGAACGTTTCACTGTAGATGAACGTAGTTGATTGTTTTTCTAAGACAGCATGTCCTGAAGTTCATGATAATCTGCCAATTCAGTATTTTTTTGACATCATGACATCATACTATTTCTCTTTTTAAGGTTATGTGTATATATATATATATAGGACCATGTTATCACGTATCCTGCAGGAGGCGGGGTTACATTTACCACCCCAAAGCGGGTTATTTTCCTATAACAGTCTGTCCGGAAGTGTTTGATTTCCTCATATACAAACGCAGCCTTAGATTAGAATTATTATATATTGCTTTGCATTTCCTATAATTTAATGCGACATGTTAAGACATTCATAAAGACGCACACTCACCTCTACACACACACACACACACACACACACACATATTCCCTGGGTTACTAGGATTGTCCTGAAACCAAAGGACTGTCAGAAACCAGAACCGGTTGTCACAAAACAGGCGAAACAAAATGCAAACAACGGTGTGACATTTTCTCTTTGTAGAAGGCAGCGCCTAACAGGCATTTGCCATTCTCGAGCCATGCGCTTTATACAGGTGAGAGGAAAGTGGCGGCCCTTAGGGATCCTTTTATGCCGAGCAGCAGGAGGAAAATGTTAAATTGTACCAGCCCCATCTTTATACGTATATAAAAATGTCCCGAGCAAGATGCTTATCTTAATAGATGAAGTAAGAGCAAAAGAACTATAATTTTAATCAAATCTCGGGCTTATTCGCGAGAGGCTGTCGAGCGCTATTGAGGTTTTAAATGCATGTTGTTGGGACTTGGTGAGTGGGCTCCACGGGGGGCGTCTCGCTCCGTAATTATCCCTCACTTACAGGTATTTCTGTTGCCATGGTCTTTATCTTCTCTTGTAAAGAGGAAATCAATTTGTACAGATGTATATGAGAAAGGTGATTGCCTTGTTGAGAGGGGGAGAAGAAGAAGAAAAAAAGCCAGGCATGGCGGAGAAGGGAGAAAAAAATGTATTCTCATAAAATGGACAAGTCATTTGGAAAATTGAGAAGAGGTGCTTTGTTTGTGCCTTTGTTTGGTCGTATTTAGCTGCTGCCACGGACGTGCTAGGGAGACTGCAGATTTACCGGCTGTGTGTCAAAGCAAGAAAAATAACTCCATCTAGAAGTGAACAAAATGGCGAAAATTAAGTTAGTACTACTTTCTCTTGCAAGCGCTTCGTTGCTAGAATCTAACGGAAAGTGGCAAACATGAGCTAGGAACTAGAAAAACATTTCAGTTTAGGATCTTATACTGATTATGCTTTTCTAATCCGGATTAACGGAAGAGTTTCTTCAAATAAAAAATGAAACGCATACAGCAAAGATTTTTTTGGCCTTGAATTTGCTTCTTTAGATTTGCACTGGACGTTCCAGCGTAGCATCATGCCAACCGCATGTTAGAACACGGTATGGTTGAGCGACGCCATTTATACTTAGACAAGTTTGGACGTAAAACTTAAACCTTTATAACTACAGAGTCAGCAAAAAAATTAATAAAAATAAATGTATACAAACTTCAGGGACACGTCTACACATAAATGTCTGGATGCTAACGGCCACCACTTTGAGCACCTCTTGTAATTGTAGAGGCCAAAGGTAATCTGTTGATATTTTAATACACCCCCCACCCATAAATGAGCTTTCTAGTTATTCACTCATTATTGTTATTAGTGGTTGCTATAGAAACAAGTTTGTAGTTGTTGATATAGTGGTATATATGATATATCAGACATTTATTTAACATTATTTAACATATAAGGAGTCTCCAGTGTTAGAACTTTGTAATAGTCATAAATAAAGCAATATCCAAGTGTTTTGTTCCTTAATTATTTGCTTTAAAAAGAAAAAAAAAAAGGAAACGGAGAAGAAGCAACATTTTCACTTTATCGGATTTGAAGTTGAGCTTGCGTTAATCTTAAACCTTTCCATGTTTTCATAAAATATGTCTTGTGCAAATTTATGGGACTTTACAGCGACGCTTTCTTCCGTTCATGAATGGTTATGATTAGAAATTAAATTTGATAGAAACATTAAAAAATGAGAGATTTTCCCTTTTATGGGAGCCTGAACAAAGGTAATGCGGGTGCGAGACTGTGTCTAATGATGGGCAGATCCAGGGCTCCCATGTCCCACGAGTCCCACTTTGAGTGACTTGTCTGATGCGTTTGGCTTTTAAATGGGACATAAAATGAAGTCGCATAAAGGGTACGAAAGAGGGAGAGAGAGAGATGTGTAAGCATCTCGAGCATTTATTCACGCTGACCTTTTTTTTCTCCTTACCTTCGATCACAACATGCGACGTTTGTGCTTGGGATTTTTCGATAAAGAGATTCGATGTTAATATTAGCTTTGGCTTTGGTGCTAAATAATAAATAATAGGATTCAGTTCAATCTAAGTCCACTACAAATTGAATTAGTCACTGAGCACCAATACAGACTTGATACTTGTTTAATTAAGCATGAATACTTTCTCCAGATAATACTTATTGTTTAAGAATTCATTATTTAAAATGTAGCGCAAATCTGTTTTTAGATGTTGGAGAAATTCTTGGAAATTAAAATTGATGCAATCGACCGTCCTGTTCATGTTTTGTTCTTCGCCTATTAACACCGTATACAAACCCCTACACGTGCATTCTCTTAATCTTATATTCAGAATCGGAAACTTAAGTTGAAAATATGTCGGTACGCAGGGAAAGTTGCTTGTTGAGTTATGCACGCGCTTAATTTGCTTTACTGCGCAGTCCATACAGAATATACAATTTTTATCACAATCAGTTATTCAATTGTAATTTAACAAAATGGCTTCCGCCCCCTCATTATCCTTATAAAATAGCACTTGAGCTAGCGCATTCTATTATTATGTACAATGAACTAGAAGCACTTAGGCAGAAAGTGTTACCCTTAGCAAGGGTGAAATTAGATTGACTAAATTAAACTGACTGAACGTTCAAGTTTTACGCTTACAGCTCGCTGTATGTAAGTAATGTTGAATAGCGCTCAAGTCTGTAGTCGTGTCTGAAGGCTTAATATCGATATGCGTTATTTGAGCACTAACTTCATGTAAGATGCAAAAAAAATTCACATATTTAATGCAATTACACACCAGAGGTCCTAATCCGTGCAACCCGGAGAGTTTAAACATATAGCACCTGCTGGGCCGGATAGCTCCGGATCACAAGGACTGATATGCATTATAGGTTACACAGTCACTTAATTACTGTTAAAGAGAGCTCTTCAATAGCTTTCAAACAACACCAGCCATGCGCTGATCTGATGTACAGTGCCCAAGAAAAAGGCCCCAGAAAACGTCCATTTTAGCCGACTTTGGAGCTCTAATTTTAGCTGAAACGACGCCTCGGGCGCTGCTGCAGAGATCATTATGTTTCATTTTCCATGAGTCAGGCACTTTGTTTAATCCAATTCTTTAAGAGAATTAAAAAATGTATTTATTTATTGATTATGCGGTGAACGTGTAAAATATTTTGTTTACGATATTGAACCTGTGCTTGTAGCTAATTTTTTGATCGATTTAAAAATGCTCATTGTTTTGCATCGTTCGTAATTCAGAAATAAAAAATGGAATCTTTCCAGTCATCATTTTTCTTCATTCAAATTTTTGTTCAAAATATTCTGAATCAAATCGAATCATGAAGCCAGCATTGCAAATCATGATTGGAGTGTATCGTCACACCCCTAGTTATCAATGGAGGTGGAAAGTAACAGGTTACATGTAGGGCTCTTGTTACGGTACCTGAGTACATGTTTCACAGTAATAGTACTTTGTTGAGTGTAGCTAAATCATAGTGTTTTTATTTTGATGTAGTTAACTTCACATTTATTTTTGATCACCTTTACAGAGGTGACACAATCAACAAGAAATCTACATTCAGTCAGCAGCAGCGGCGATGTCTGAGACAGCAGAGACGCATGATCATCCCTGGAGCACTTTATCAGGTATCTACGGTTTTAAATTATACAGCGTGATAATGATATGCAAACCAGAACCTGTGGACCTGCGAAGATGCATTTGCTAGCTGAGTGAGCTATAGATCTTTTTATATTTAACAGTATGAAAGCTCTGTTTTAAACGTACGATGATTTCCAGTGCTTCAAATTACATGTAAGAGGCATATTTGCTAATTAGCAAACGATGTAGCTAGAAACGTATAGGAGCCAGCTAGCTAGCTAACAAATCTTGAAAACAACCGAAACCGCAATAGAATTCGGCTGAGTTAGCTAGCCAGTCACCTCTCTTTCCGAAAGGAGTAAGGAACCATTGAGAGTACCAAGACGTATCCAATCTTAATGCGATTTTTCACCTCTAAGAAAAAAATAAACGTACGTGCAGTTGAAGCACCATTGGTTCCTGACTTTTTGGACACCCTGTATATTGTATATGATGAAAAATGCATCGTTTGAGCAATATGATGTAGTGTAATACTTGACCGCACAATAATGTCGTGATGGATCTCCCTCGACTGAAACGTATCACAAAATCGATTTTTTTCCCCCCATCCAACATATACATTTGATCTAAACCAACACCTCGAACAAAAATGTCCCGATTTCGCAGCTAGAAATTTTAAACCGAAAGCGTAACATGCGGGCTGAACGGCGGTTTTGCCTGTCACTACCTCTCCTTCTTTGTATCTGTCGCATTCTTTTACACACCTTTTTCAGAGCAAGGCAGCGAGAAAAACACATGCCCGTAACGTGGCGTGCCTTCTGCATCCATCCTCAAACATATAGACAGATTTTTCTCCCTCCGCTACCTGTCAGTCTCCAGCGTGTTTTGTATTGAGCATATGTTAGCCTAGCAGATTGCCTGGCTGTTCTCGTGTGGAATAATCAGTGCCAAGGCGAATGCATCTGCTTCACGAGGAACCGTTTCAACCCGAGCGAGCGTCTCAGAAGTTGTCCGACGCATCCACCTTGAAATGGTAGCTGATGCACTGAGTGGCCAAATGACATGGACGTTACTTTTCCTGAAAAGGAGGAAAGAAAGTTTTGCAAGCTGAGAGCCATGTGACTGTGAAGCAGTTCTGTCATAAACAAACCTGTTCAGAACTTTCTTGGAAATAAATAAGAGCAGAAACTACAGGAGTGTTCGTTTACTGATATATACTACATACTAACACAATGCACGCAAGAGTAATTATTTTGTATTCTACACGACACATACTAACATGTGACCATGTGTCGTTAAACTAGTATTAAGCGGCTTTATTTCTTGTCATTTCACAGTTACTTTGACCCCTGATCAAAGCCAGAAAATGAGGCAAAGAAAACTGTTTTAGGCTTATTTTTTGAGCAGAAGTGTAAATACGGCAGTGATGCAATTAGCAAAGCTAGCTAAGTACTTTTAACCTTGGTAAGAGTTTGAGGTTTTGAGAATTAAATACTAATATTAAAGGCATTATTTTGCTAATCACAGCCACAGCCTTGATACTGAATAGAAAAACACAGACCACAAGTTAATTCGCTGTTGCTAAAAGTGGTCAGTTAGCATTAGCTGCTACTAGATAGGGAATCTATCCTAGCTATTTAAGAAACTAAGAGTTTTTTGAGGAAATAAAACAGATATTAAATGCATCTTTGGTAACAACTAACATAGCCATGATAACGAATCCAGAACAAGCGAGCTAACCGGCTTTTTAGTCACTGCTAATAGCGGTTGATTAGCATTAGCTTGTCCAAACTGGAAGTCCTTCATAGATTTTGAGGGAGAACAAACATTTTTTGTATTCATTTCTTAATAACTGACAATATAAATGCTTATTAGCTATGTAGCGGGTGCAGTAGTAGTCAGTTAGCATTAATGTTAATTGATTAAATATTAGCCTTGATGTTAATAATAGTGTTTAGCTTTAGCTTGTACACACCAGGAATAAGTAAGCTGTCGTCACCAAGATGTCTTGTAGGAAAAATAAATACAAAATGGGTTAATTTGTAATAACTGCCACAACCATAAATAAAAAAGTGAGCTAACCAGTTTGCCAGAAATTGATCAAGGCTAACGTATCAAAACCTCAACTAGCTAGCTAACTGGCTAATCGCAGTCGCTTTTACATGTAGGGAATTAATAAGCTGTATGAGCCAGTAAAGAGGATTCGAGACACAATTTTGATATGATATGTAATCATTTGTAATTACCTGATATAGCTACATAGCTAATGTTTAGAGGAAGAAAAAGGATGCTAACCTTGCTAACAGTCACTGCTTAGCATTAGCTCGTTCATAAAAAATAGTTTTTGAATATAGACTTACAAATAAAATGTATTAACTTTGTTCATAACTGAATTAGCCCCAGGGCGGCACGGTGGTTAAAAAGTGTCACCTCACAGCGAGAAGGTCCTGGGTTCGATCCCCGGGTCACCCAGGGTGCCTTTCTGTGCGGAGTTTGCATGTTCTCCCCGTGC
>JAQQZR010000005.1:21877376-21882868 GCA_030068235.1 Notoglanidium macrostoma | reverse complement strand
AGATAGATAGATAGATAGATAGATAGATAGATAGATAGATAGATAGATAGATAGATAGATAGATAGATAGACAAAAACAGATAGACAGAGACTGATAGACAGACAGACAGATCTGTGAGTCACCACTAGGGATGGGTTGTATGAAGTGTGTCATATCATGATGTTTGAATACATTTCTTTGATACTTGACACGAGTCACTATATTTGTTTTGCTAACTGCCAAGTTACATTAAAAAAGACTTTTATTTACCATTTTTGGGAGGATCCTACAAAAGCTTTTGATCGATGCTTTGAACCATTTAGGTCTATGTCTGGGAAAACAAACAAACAAACAAAATCCCACAAGTATGTGAAAGGATCGTTTTAGTGGAAAATTAATATTCGGTTTATTCTGCCAGTAAAAAAAACATGAGTTAGTTAGCAAAAGCATTTTGTGTGAATGTGAGAGAATTTTGTGTGAATGTGAGAGCGTTTTGTGTGAATGTGAGAGCATTTTGTGTGAATGTGAGAGCATTTTGTGTGAATGTGAGAGCATTTTGTGTGAATGTGAGAGAATTTTGTGTGAATGTGAGAGCATTTTGTGTGAATGTGAGAGAATTTTGTGTGAATGTGAGAGAATTTTGAGTGAATGTGAGAGAATTTTGTGTGAATGTGAGAGCATTTTGTGTGAATGTGAGAGCATTTTGAGTGAATGTGAGAGAATTTTGTGTGAATGTGGGAGCATTTTGTGTGAATGTGAGAGTATATTGTGTGAATGTGGGAGCATTTTACGTGAATGTGAGAGCACTTTCATGTTCATGCAAGCATTTTGTGTAAATGCCTGTTCGTGCGCACGCGAGCATTTTGTTATCTCTGTGGGCATGGATGCAAACGTGAGAGCAACGCACGTGTAAGAGAATGCTTTTGAATGTGACCGCGCTTTGTGTCAATTTTAAAAGCGAGGAAATTCTGTATGCCGCATAAAGTAAATAATGATGCGAAGGCCCTAGATTGCACCTCATGCTTCTTAGTTATTACTGTAACTTTCATCTTAAGGTTATCTTAATTTGCCGTAGAATGTTGTTTACGAAGAAAAAGAAAAGAAAACGATATATAACACAGCGCTGTCTGTCTGTACGGACAGACGTTCCAAATGAAACCGAGGACAACAGAGCGCTCGGAGGGCTTCCGATATGACAGACCTAATAAACGCGGAGGTTTTTTAACATACTCCATTCCTGTTCCTGGGAGAAGGTGGAGCCATAATGCACTGCGTGTTCTGCTGGTATTGAGTGGTGCGGTACATATTGTTATATTATTACCAACACTCCCAACAGTACCAGCGGATTTATATATGCATTCATTGGCCTTAATTCCTCCGAAGGACCATGCGCTGTGCATTTCCTTTTTCCACGCTGAGTATTTCCCCATTCCTCCAGCCTCATTTACAGTCTCAATGGGCTCTACCTTTCAGAAGGTAAAGTGCCTCTCTCCACTCCACTGTGATGCATATTTCTCTCTTTTGTTGCAGCGTTAGTGTCAATTCACCCTCAAAAGGCATTGCCAATTTGTCTTCTTTTTTGGCACGGCCAATTTAAATGCACTGGCTTTTATGCAAAACATACTAAAACCAAGCATTTTCCCCTAAATTGGACATTTTTATGGTTATAATTTTGCCATTCTGATGGCGGCAAAGCGCTACCCCAAAGGGATTGTGCCTCTTATCTTTTGTGCTCGTGCATGATGTCTGGATGACAAGTTTCTTTAATATGCATGGAGAATGGCAATTTCGGATGACGTCCGCCGTCACTTATCACGTGGCACGTTCCAAAAGGAAATGCCCGCTTTCTGATATTTGGCGCTAATAAAAATGTCATTGCACTAGATTCATTCTGATCGTGTTTATGATGCAGAGAGCTAAAAAAAAAAAAAAAAAAAAAAAAAAAAAAAAAAAAACAGAAAAAGCTGTGCGTTTCTCGTAGCTGGATGAATAAGAAGCAAATGCAGTGATGTATACAGAAGTTAGTCCGCGCTGACACGTACACTGTAGCTGAACAGTATTAAAATGCGTAGTAAAAGCGCGATTAAAAAGATCAAACGCAGTCGTTTGGATAGTCGTGTTCTCAACAGCCCAGTAGCGTGACTCATCTTTGACTATAACTGCGCAAAGTCGTAACGGCCGGACGCTTTGGAAAAACTGTTTTATTGTCCAATTCAGTGGCTATAACTGTAAAATGTCATGGCGCTCAGTATCTTTTGAAGAAAATTAAAGCTTTATTGCGCAGTTTTGTCCACAATAACCAATCATTCACGTCACGGAACGTGCCGAAAATCCTCCCTGCTGCCCATAAGCCGTGCGTAAAAGATCGAAACGTGCCGTTTAACGCCAAAACAGATGCATTTTTTTTTATAACACAAGATGAAAAGAGCACACAATCTAGCATGCCTGGATGTCCATCATCTGAAAAAAGCACCTATTCTTCACATATCAATTATTAAAACGGTGAGACAAAGCTCTTCCGCTTGGATTAATGTTAGAAATCCAGAGAAAGAGGAAAAACTAAACCAAATCTTCTGGTGTGTGAATTTAATTAATGCTATAGATTCGAGCTCTTGAATCTGATTGGTCAGAAGTGTTGGTGTTTACATAGTATATATATATATATATATATTATATATAGATAAAATGTGTGGTTGTCGATACGGTGACATTTTCTGTAAGATGTTTTGTAGCATTTGTGCAAGGCGTCTCCAGTTCCAGTGCTTTACAGTAGGTTTTCGGACAGAGTTAAAGCTGTAGCGACACGGTCTTCAAAACTGACGAGTTTGCACATTATGGTTCCTTGTCCGTTTGTTTTCTCCTTTTTTTTTTTTATCTTATTAACCTTTCGAAAGAGAGAGAGAGAAAAAAAACAGACCAATGAGGACTCAACTGTTTAGCTGCTATAACGTAAGTGAGAACGGGAATGATGGCCATTAAAATGGTTATAAAAAAATGCCATTCTTTGATAAATAAACAATTGTGTTTGTCAGTGTTGGCAAATTGCAGTGAAATACAAGAAATCATACACTCTGGGTTGTGCTGTTCGGGTCCTTTTACAGCGTTCTGTTGATGTACTTTACTAGTGAACCTAATGATGTATTAATGCTCGACTAGTTAAGGAACCTTAATGTAAAGCAATATTTTTTCAATCTAACATCCTTGAAGATGTCTACATTCCTTGCGATAGGTCTGACGAAAGGGGGATTTGCACAGCAAAGTCAGATGAATTATTCTGCTTAACTAAATAACCAAAGTAACGCGAGATATTTTTGAATCCATGCCCTCGTCCTACTTAACAGTGGCATACTGCATGTGGTTAATTTAGTTCAAACCCCAAACTGCTAATGTTCAGCAGCAGGAATCCGAGCTCGGCGCTCACGCTTAGAAATAAAGCTCTCTGCG
The DNA here is from genome assembly GCA_030068235.1 of Notoglanidium macrostoma. Classification (NCBI taxonomy): domain Eukaryota; kingdom Metazoa; phylum Chordata; class Actinopteri; order Siluriformes; family Auchenoglanididae; genus Notoglanidium; species Notoglanidium macrostoma. The sequence goes on along the minus strand of JAQQZR010000005.1, from coordinate 21,879,444 downwards.
ATTTGCGTGCACTTTGCTTTTTCGGCGGAGCTGCGAGGCTTTTACCGTCCTCTGTCAGCGGTGTTATTAAGAGCGATGATAAGAGGCGGTAGTGTGTGTCAATCAGCGCTGAAAGCAAGAGGGTTGGAACGGCTTGCCTCCTCTCATCTGCATACAGCTCTCTTTTTTTTCTCTCCGTGTGCTAACTTTATTGGGGCGTTTGTGTGTGTGCGAGTACAAGTCTGCCTGTTCTGTACACCCCGCTCCTCCGTCTCTCTGTCCCCGTCCCTGTTCTCTCCAGCACAATTAAAAATGTATAAGGCTGAAAGGGAGGACGGATTATATGCACGTCTCTTGCGGCTGCTGATCCGGAATTTGAAGCTGTCACCAAAATGGTGTTGGGGACGTGGGGGGAGGGGGGGGGGGTGTTTAAAGCGAGAGGTGGGAGCCGGAATGCCGCTGAAGCTCTCCAGACCTTATCGTCGCCTCGTACTTCATCCTCTGGAAGCCTCCTATCCTTCTTTCATCCAAATGGCCGCTTTTATTTACTGTTCTTTCTCTCTCGGTGTCGGCCCTCACCTGTCCAACATGTAGCCTTTCATGACTCCCTGTCCAGGCCCAGGAGCACCTGAATACCACACACACGCACACACACATATGGGTGGAGATAAAGCGCCATTGCAGCTCGGCATATCTATGCTGCTGTAGAGTGAATATGTATTCACTCACCAAGTCTCCAAATCACAAAAGCGCAGAAGATAAAAAGCATGCAAAAAAAAAAAGGATTTTGACTCACAAACTCTTCTTTCGATTTTCAATTGTCGGCTTTCATCCTATTTACAAGCCACCAGCATGACCTATGGCAAGACACCCCTATTCTCAGGGTGGTTCCATGATTTCTTTTTAAATTTATCTATTTATTTACGGTGAGAAAAAAATCACTTGCCATATTACAACATTTTATTCTTATAAGCTATAAAAGTCTGCGAATAATTAATTCCCACTACACATTTTGTAAGGGTGTCGTTGTCTGTATCCGTCCTCAAAATATTCCTTTATATACATATCTGGAGTTTGCATGTTCTCTTCGTGCATGCGTGGGTTTCCTCCGGGTTTTCCAGTTTCCCCCTACAGTCCAAAGACATGCAGATTAGGTCAACTGGCTACTCTAAATTGCCCATAGGTGTGAATGCGAGCGTGTGGCCGTTTGTCTGTGTCGGCCCTGTGGTGGACTGGCGACCTGCCCAGGGTGTACCCCGCCTCTCGCCCCAAGATGCTGGGATTGGCTCCACCTTCCCCGCCACCCAGACGGATAAAGCGCTATAGATAATGGATGGATGGATGGATGGATGGATGGAGATTTAAACCGAAAGCGGGTGTGGCCTTATTTTTCAAAAGCGATCTGCTTGGACTAAAGCAGTCAAGAACACGTACAGGATTACCAATTAGGAGAACTCCTGAAAGTATACAGTTCCTCAACCTCACCTACTTCACTCCAGTTCTTAAATGCTTTCTAAGCCAGACATTTTTCTGGAACTTTCTGGAAAGCTTTCGGTTTTCTAGCTAATGTGATCAAGTACTTTTCCAGCTAATGTGATTAATCGAACTATTTTTCAAAATCACAGAAGTGTTTACTGTTGACAAGAATATCCATCTAATAACTTTATTAGATTTACTTCAGTTTTGGAGATTGTGAAAGATCTTTGCTGCTGCTAGTCAAAATGAGGTCCTTTTAGCTGCATTTCGGTATAATGCCTGTATGATTTTCTGTTATTGATGATAAGGAATTTTTTTCCTTAAAAAAAAATTTGGCTTTATGATGAACAGAAATTCCTTTTTATGTGCGCAGAAATGTGGTGGAAATATTTTATTTCGGAGTTATGTGCAGTAGCGTTTAGGTCTGCCGTTCATAAACGAATGCTATCTGTGTCGTCGTCTTTTGAGAAACACGAAAGTTTCGCAAAACTCTCCCGTTTGCAAACAAATGAACAAATAACGCACTCACAGTCCGTATCTAAATTTCTACGTGTTTGCTAAGCATTATAGGCTCGATCCGAATCATGTACTTTTGTCTTTGGAAAGTTCAGGA
>JAQQZR010000005.1:21869876-21874876 GCA_030068235.1 Notoglanidium macrostoma | reverse complement strand
ACACACACACACACACACACACACACCTGTCGTGTGAATTGGGAGGGAGGAAGTGTGCACCAAGAGACAGATGGAACCTTTAAGCAGGGTGAGTGCTTCCCCGTTTTAAGGCCCAGCTGTGAAAATGTATTAAAGGCTCCAGTTTTCTTCTCGCTATCAACATTCTGACGGCGTCACTTCAAATTATTTGTGTTCCGTTCCTCATTTATAAAAAATAAATAAATAAATAAAATTAAAAAAAATACACAGTGTCTCTCAGAAATGCCTGACCCAGGTCCATATCCACCTGGATGTTTTGTACGCCTCGTATCAGGATTACACGTGAACCCGATGTACGCCTCCAATTGCTGTGTATTGCATAATATGCAAACCAGCCGAACATCTCAACAGCTGACAACGTCCTGTTCCTCGATTCTAGTAGTTTTATGCAAACGATGTATTTTTGCATTGACAATTGCGGGGTTTTTTGCATGCCGTACTGTTTTATTAAACACGTGATTCTGACACTTAAGCCCATTTTTTCGTGCATGATATCGGCTCGAGCGGGGAGCAGCCTGAAGTCCGGCATCGCTCTCAGACAGTTTGATGCAACCAAACAACATCAGGGTGAAATTTATGTTTGGGCTGGAAAAAAAAAATATGTAATCCAATCCAAGGCTATTGTCGAATGCCTACATTGTGAATAGTGGTGTCTTTTTAAAGTCCATGAAAAAAAGGAGGACATCAGAGAAATCAACGTCTCAATTAAAGACATCGCTTCGAGCTAGTTTAAAGCGGCGCGTTCCGGATGAAGATCTGATCCAGACTTGTTTCTGGTCGCTACTGAAGCGGAACATGCCGGATCAGCTGCCGGGTCATTATTATGTCCTAGATGCTGTTGTAACCTTCATAGATGTCGTTGGAAGGACACGCGTCAAGGTATAAGCAGGTGTCTGTTGATGGACATGAGCTTCCTTGCTGCGCGCTCTCAGTTCCAGGATCAGCAGAGTAAGATTTGCCATTCCGTCCACACGTGTGCATTCTTTACATAATCGATACATTTATTGCACTGATTTATTTCTTTATTTTTGGTTGTTTTGAAAAAAGCAGCGACCTGCATCCAAATGTCTGTCACGTTGCCACGGTGACCACAAGGTAAACGAGAGTCGCCTTTCCACCGAGAAAACTTCCTCTAATCCCTCCATCTCATTCTCATTCGTTCCCAGCTTCGACTTCTTTTGTCACGCGTTTGTTTTTCTTTTCATCGCTATGCAAATGCGCCATCCATCACTCATCTTTCAGTAATTATTAAAGAAAAAAAAAAAAATTACCACCCTGTTTTTGCCATATATTTCTCTCCTTCCAGCCCGAGCAGCTAACACAGTAGAAGAAGAGATGCCCGTGTGGCATTAACCTCAGTTAACAGCTTCAAATGAGCTATTAAATTGTTCATACGGAGACAAATTTTGAGTGCTATTCAAGTGGGTCTTTAGAAGTGACTTTTCGTCTCTAATACGTTCTCGAGATATGTGAGAATACTACTAATTATAGGCTTCCGTAATGTGCCATGGCAGCCCTCCACAGAGCCGACTTCACTCATCCTCTCTGGCTCGCACTCTCCTAAAGTAGTTACGTACATTTACTGGAACAATGCATGAATGCTTATCGAATGTCTGCTTCCTTTTCTCCTGCACCGTCCCTCTGCCGCTATCTTATTGCCTAAACGCGGCTCCGTCTGCGCCGTCTCCATCTCGCCGAGCGAAGTGTGTGTTCCGGCGTTCACCCGGACAATGACGTTCCTCATTTACACGCCACATGAATCATCAGAGTGAGAATCCACTCGTGAAAGGAATGAAAGAGTCAGTTATTTAATAATTTATTTGCTGATAAGACGTGAAATAGTGTTTAACAAAAAAATTAAAATAAAATCTTCAGAAATCCATCGTCATGCATGATGACGAGAATGATTCGTTTGGCCAAAGCATTTTTCGGGTGGAGCATTTTGGTGTGTTTTCCGCTCCGGTGTGGTTCTTTAGGGAGCCGAAAACGCGGGAACCACGTTCGGATCCGAAAGCGTCCGAGCAAGGTGCCCTCGTTCTGCGTCCGCGTGAGCCTGATTGCACCGAGAAACTGATTCGACTCTGAATCGACTCTCCTGCAGGAAGTGAATCAAACATGCTGCATGGTTTTTTTTTTGTTTTTTTTAAAGTGAGCCTCCAAACTGAGCGAAAGCCGTAGCACATCAGAAACGCCTAAGTCACTTGTGGGTGTGTGAATTTTATTTTACAGCTGGTTGCCATGGTTTCCTTGATTGCATTTGGCTGCATAAATTATTTAGCTAGCTACAGAACTTATCAGACGTTCCTATTTTTATTTATTTATTTTTTTAGCATCATTAAGGATTCTTCGGTTAGTCGCTCTTAATGGTTATTTTTTAAACCCTAGATGTAAAGCACTTTCCTGTCAGAAAGGGTTCCAAGGAAAACGCCAAGAACTTAATTATCTAAGGAACCCTTAAGGAACCATTAACGAACTATTCTTACTACTAACTGGGTAGCTAAATTATTGGTCATTATTTCCTTCTTAATACCTAAAACCTGTCTGTTAGACTTTCAGAAAAATGGTTCTTTAACGGTCCGTCGGATAATTAAGTTCTCTTTGGAACTACTTTGGAAGTAACTGGAACGCTTTCTGACCAGGAAACACTCTTTTAGAAGCTTTAAGGGTTTCCAAAGTTTAAAGTGGACAACCAAAGAAGACTTTGACATATGTTAAGAGCGTTCAAGCTCCATTTTTTTCAAAATCATGTTTTCTGTTGGATTTTCCATTTGTAAAGTTTTATGCTAATGTTAATGAACCTTAAAGGAGCCATCGAGGGGGCCAAATTTTCAAACAGAAATAATAAATAAGGAGTAAAACACGATAGGGAATGTTGTTGTTGGACAATAATCAATGACTGAAGCATCGATTACGATATTCTTATAGCAGCACGTCTTGAGTTTTCTCACAATACTGCAATTTGATAATTACGGCGTTTTATTAATTAAACAAAGCCATGTCCACGTTTTTATCCATTTATAGTTACATTTAACATTGTGAAACATGCAAAAAAGTTAGTTGCTGCGTTCACTTCTGTCTATAGACCAGAAATGTCGTCTTACTAAAAGAAGCCTAATAAGAGTTTCTCATGACGGAAAACTTTAACTGACCAATCAGAATTGCGAGTTCAACAGCACTTAATATAAACATTTCCTGTCCTAATGGCAGCAAGCAAAAGGTCATCGTCCCAGATCTCATGTGAGAATTCAAACCGCTCGTGAACCACTCATCTTTCCGACCACAAATGTCATCACCATGTGTGTGTGTTTTAGGTTTTAGCACAAATGAACTTAAAATGTGAAAAAAAAGCACACAGATGGAGGGTAATCTCTCACTCACATTCTAACATGAAGGGGAAGCTTGGTTTTTCGACCACAGACGCATTGCTGCTGAAGACGGATGGTGGCGGTGGTGGGGGTGGGGGTGGGGGGTTAAGTCGGTGTGGTTATACTTTTCTAAAGGCCTGCTTTCTTTTTTTAAGTTTCTTCTGCTGTAATTTCCGTGACTGACACCTGCTGTAGATATTCAGTCCTGAGAAGAAAAAAAAAACTTCATAAGATTTCCTTAAAAACCATAATAGGCTCGGATAGTTTGTCGTAGAATTGTCAATCTTTTTTTTTTTTAATCTTTAGAGCTAGTGGCTTTCATTAAAGCCATCACAATCTGTTGTGAAGAGTCTCCTTTTGTTTAACAGATCAGTCATTTTCTGTCGGAATAAAGCGCAAACGTTAAAGCGAGCGTGCCATCCAGTTCTGCCCCATCTCCTTTCTGCCTTTGTGTCGATGAGGGACTGTAAACTGCGGAGAGTCCGTGCACGTGTATAATAGCCCGTGGCGTTACAATAGGGACTCGAGTGTTATCTTGACAGCGGAGGACGGCCGCTTTTGTCTGACGAGTGTATTGTTGTCGAATGTATGTTGGGCGCAAAGAGAAACACTACAGAGGGGTTTTTACTTCTGCTGTTTTCCGAGCCGAAACGGGCCCAAAGAAAAAGTTACGCCCAAAAGTCATGAAAATGCACGTGACCCGCAACAGGACAGTTAGGTTAGGAATAAAACACTTCAGGGTGTGCTTAAAGGAAAATAATCAGCGATGGTCTAAAGCAAAGTCACAATTCACGCAAGTTGATTATCTTTCAACGTGTCGTACGTTTTATCCATTTCTCGTTACATTTAATGCTAAGGTCCATTTAGTGTTTGACGCCGATCTGTGAAGGTCATATTTATAATGCATTATGTTATAAAACGTGTTATAAAGCATTCTTTAAAAAAAAAAATGCATTATGAATAGTAAACATGAGTTCATAAGATATAACACCATGACCAACGAACCCAAGCACGTATAAACTGGAAGCGCTTATAAAGTACATTCATAAGGAATTTTTCTCGCTGTTCTAATGCTTTATGATAAGGCGTTGCAGTTTATAACAATACATTTAATAATGCATGTGTTATGAATTGTTAATGCGTTATAAGCAGGGTTTATAACACCTTATATCTCCAGTACTGAAGAAAGTTTGTTTGTTAATGGTGTTATAATGTTATCGAACCCGCTTTTAAGGTGTCCTGTGAATAAATCCTGGTGTGTAATAAACTAGCTATAAATGTGTAATGTATATTCATAAGTAATTAGAACAATGTGTATAATACCTTATGAGCACTTTGTTACATGGCATGGATGTTAACCACAGCTTATAATGCATTAATGTGTTTATAATTACATTTTAAACATTGCTATAAACTGTAATGTAAACTTTTCATGAATAATTACAGCAAAGCCTTATGAACACATTATATATATATATATTAATGTTTTCATAGGACATTAGACATGTTTGCATTTTCCGTCTCTTCCTGTGTGTGTGTGTGTGTGTGTGTGTGTGTGTGTGTGTGTGTGTGTGTGTGTGTGTGTGTGTGTGTGTG
>JAQQZR010000005.1:21855903-21867046 GCA_030068235.1 Notoglanidium macrostoma | reverse complement strand
TTACCTATCTGTCTCACCATACCACATACATCACACACACACTCACACACACACACACACACACACACACACACATACACACACACGAGACATTATACATGAGACACTCAGCACCACACACACAGATGAAGCACAGCACACACCAGTCATTACATACATGAGACACACACTCACACACGGCACTATACACGACAGACAGGCATTGTGCACCTGACACACACACATACACATATATGTACTGACTGCAGGACTGTAGTCCATTTGCTACTAAGTATATAGTAACTATAGTATATACTAAGTATAGGCACCCCTCAACCCAATCCACAGTCCATATATGAGAATATATATATATATATATGTGTGTGTGTGTAATTAAAAAGCTGCCGTGTATACTTGCACAGCAGATGTTTCACACTTTTTCACTTTAATCATTAAGATATACACGTTTATGTTTCATATATTATTGATATCTGGTGAAGTTTAGATGTGCGAGTGTGAAACTGCAAGCTGGAGCCAGTCATCAGTCATCAGCCAGTCATCACACACACACACAAACACACACACGCACACACACACACACACACACAGAGAGAGAGAGAGAGAGAGAGAGAGAGAGAGAGACATTATCTTCTAAACCATTATCTTATATTTACACTCTAATTAATAAAGTACGCTCTCAAAATTCCAGGTAGTTTTGTAATATATATAAAAGGTGCATAAAAAAATTTTATTCAAAAGGAAAATGTTTGGTTTTCTTTCTTTCTTTCTTTTCTGTTTGCTTTTTCCTCAACTGGCAACACCAACAACAATAATAATAATAATATTAATAATTACATTCCTCTTCTTCTTCTTCTTTTTTCTTCCTATTCTTCTTCTTCTTCTTCTTCTTCTTCTTATTATTATTATTATTATTATTATTATACAATATGTAATTTAATTGTGTCAAAGATACAGTGACAATAAAGTATCAATCAATTATTATACATATGATTTTCCTCCTCCTTCTCTTTAGTAGTCCATAAAATTATGACTTTATAAATTACGTAAAAAAGTCCATATTGTCATCCTATTTATTTATTATATATACATATATATATTTATAAAACAAAAATGAGTGTAGGTGGAATTCATTCCTTACATGGCTAAAAAATGCATTTTAATATTTATTAAAATCATTGTGATCATGAGTACAGCCATTATCGCTTAAGCTAACAACCATTTCTTTTCCAGATTTCGCTTCTAAATTGAGAAATCGTAGTGAACCTGATTATCCGAAGGTTAAAGGTCAGACAGAAATCCACCGCGAGGAGGTGAGGAGGTTGACGCGATCTGGATCCGGATGTGATGCTATCACGCAAAGCGCTAGCATCTTCCTGATGACACGACGTTAAATCTGCTGATGGGATCGAAAACCAGATTCCCTGCAAATTAACATATATATGCAAATGAGGCTTTAATTAATTGTGAAATGCGTTTTGATTAAATCCTCAAAACGTCATGATTCCAATCTTTACAAAACTTTTAATTAATTTCGCCGGTTAAACCTCATCAACACTTCCAATGCAGCTTAATTAGAATCTCTCCTCCCCCCTTACCCACCTTATAATTTGAAATGGGAAATACAAAAATTAAGCATTGTTATCACATTTGTAATGCTAACAGTAAGAAGTGATAAATTAGCAGCATCCTGATTTTCACATGCCGGCAAAATAATGCTGCTAATTGGCAGATATTCTAATATTGATTAAATTAGGCGCTCAGTTCATTAAATTACTCAGATACGGTAATTCAGAAATGATTTTTTTTCCCCTTCGCGTGGAGCAGGATTCACATTTCAGAAAGACCGGAGAGATAGAAAAAAAATGGCGGAAGTAAATAGTCACACACCCCCCACACAGATATATGCGCGCTGACAATCTCACATTTTCCCACATCTTGGAGTTTAAAAGGGAAGGAAAGAAAAAAAAAAGTTTTCCGTAACGGCACGGTGAGAGCTGGGTTTTTTCTTCCCTCCGAGTGTCAGAGAGAAAAGTTGAGCGTTAAAAAATGAGCACACCTGAATGCCCGAGCTGTCTCCGTGTCTCCGTCTCTCTTTCATCACCAAATCGTTTCAAAGCCTGCAAACTTTTCCTGCTCTTCAGTGGCAGTCCACTTAAGAGCATCCGCAGGCTTACGGGCGGATAATTCTCTCCCAGGCGTTCTGAGGTGAGATAGCCAATTACTCATGATCACGTTGGACTTGTCTAATCTCCTGGCCCCCGTACCACAGGATTTCACTCATATGAACCAGTGAACCTCATCCATCGCAAATCACAGCTCCATGCCTTTGTTATTCTAATATCTACTACCTACTTGACTTCAACTCTTCGCTCAGAGAACTAAAGACCATCCCCGTGGGCGAAGATAGCTTTTGTTCTAAAAGTAAAAATCTGACCCACGCCTCAGACGATTAGAGGAGGCTTTTATCCATGCGGTGAATACGTTCTATAAATTTCAACACAATTCATTTTAGATGAATGGATCATTTAATCCAAAACAGCACCAAACGCTGAATCAAGTGCAATCAAAACTAACCTTGCTTTAAATTCATCATTTATTTTTTTTTTGTGTCCTGGGTTTTATTGTGCTGCGAACAAATCGAAGAAACAAATCAATAAAAACAACAACAAAATTCTTATTCTACATCAAATTGACTCGTTAAACTCGTTCCTGTAAGGTTAACCTGACACGAAGTGATGCAAACTTACCAACAAAGCTACCGACACATGAGCACTTATTACTAGTACCGATGTCCAAGTGGTATCTAACGTCACCCCGAGATAGCCGGCTGAAGAGCCGTACTTGTACATGCGCGACGTGTTGCCGTGAAGCGTTACGCAGTTCTCCTCAGATGTCTCCGGAACACTCCACAAGAGTTACATGGAGCTATAACCGGCGTTCCAGGCGTGGAGTAGCGCCAGAAGACAAGCTATTCTCCATACTGCAAGTCAGTGTTGCATCAAAATCATTCTGAAGCTGAAATTTAAAGGTAAAATTCCTGCATAAAGTTGCTAACTCATAAGTAATAGTAACTATAATCATATTTCCTGATGTTAAACACATAAAATTGTCATTACACTGAACTCCACATAATCTAAGCCTGAAAATAAACACAGGTCAGAACTTTGAGGGTTTTTAACTTCAAGAGAGAGAGAAAAGTGGCAGAAAACCTGTTTATAGCTGCTGTAATGTACGTAACTACAGGAAGTAACATGTTTCAGATGTTGAATGTAAATGGATAAAACGTATGATGTGATTGTTGTTAACAGTATTTGATTCAGTTCATGTCATATACGAGGAGTATGTGTGCGGTTATAGAAGAACAATGATCTGTTCATCAGCATGGCTTCTTCACACCACTCCGTCGTTGATTAGTTTCCTATAACTGCACAATCTGAAGGTTTTTTCTTCCCTAATATATGACGCCTTTCCATGTTACTCCCTTTTATTACTGCCTGGTTCATTTCACTGGAGTCATTTGTAGATTTCTCTCTCTCTCTCTCTCTCTCTCTCTCTCTCTCTCCACCTGTCCCTCCCTCCCACTCTCCCTCCCACTCCTCCTCTCGAGTCATAGCGTATGGCGCGTGTCGACTTCGCGAGACTCGAGGTTCGAGTCGGACCACATCTGCTCCCGTCCCCTGGTATCCGTCTCTCTCCTTCTCTCTCTTCTCACGTCCTACACTTGTGAAGAAAAAGAGACGGAACCATATTTGTCTTTTAACCTTCCAGCATGATATTGGTGTAACAGTCTTTTTTAGACGTTCTGGCACCTACTACACTTGTTTACAAGAAGTGGTCCGAGCTCTTAGAGTTTATGCTTTCTGTGGTATTATATTAGTACTGTATTAAAGTGCCAGTTTCATAGGTGCTAGATAAGTAGTAAAGAGGAGAACTCCGTCATTTAAAAAGTGCATTTTTACGTTTTTATTCATCACTAAAGAATGTTACTTTTTATCCATTTACAGTTACATTTCATCCATTCTCTCATTCTCAGGCTCCCTTTTAGTCCTTCGTGAACATGATAATAATAAGACATGTTGAATAAGACATAAGAAACCAGGAAGCATAAACTCCTCCCACTTGAAGATGAACGTGGAGAACGTATTGACAAAGCACTGACATTGGAGACTCCTTCTCTGTATGACAAATAAGAAGATTTCATATCCCGCTCATCACACACTTATCCTGAGTCCTTTCGGTGAGCGGCGCTCCAGAGTTAGCACTATTCAGGAACACCTTCGAAAGAAAAACACGAAAGAAAATTCTCCCATTTGTGCTAAAGTGAAGTCAGATGTTTGGCCCCGACTCAAAGAGCCTCTAGGACTTGGGTGTGATTATTATTTCAACGAATATGAGGCAATGATCTCCTGCGCTGTGGCGTTCCTTAATCAAAGTCACGGTCATTAGAGTCGAGCTGCAGCCAAGGCTGTCAAACTCTAATGGTCCACAGCCGTGATTTTGGAGCCAACAAGTTACACGTCAGATATGTTTTCCCGCCACTTAGTATCTGTAGTTATCTCACAATAACCTTATTTAACAATTTCCTTAAGTAGATTTTCCCAACATGCATTAATTTTCAATAAACCCTTTAAATAAACGTTCCACTTCCTTAAAACATTATGCTTCATGGGTGATCACTGGAAACCACAATCTCAGGGTATTTTAAGAGGTATGTTAGTTAATATACAGAATATTTGTTTGGCTCATTCGTATGTTACCAGTTGAACTTAATAGTGTAAGAAATTCAAACTAGCAAGTGGGAAAATAAATACAGGATTCATGATATTGAGGGATTTTTCATTTAAAGGTCCACTATGTAGGATTTAGGGGGATCTATTAGCAGAAATAGAATATAATATTCATAAGTATGTCCTCATTAGTGTACCTGTAACCTGTATGAATGGTTTTCGTAAGCTTAGAACGAGCTCTCTTTATCTACACGGGGAGCGGGTCCTCCTCTACAGAGCCGCCATGTTGCGCCGCTACAGTAGCCCAGAACGGACAAACCTCTAGAGAATCCGGAAGGAAGCACCTGAAGGACGACAAAGAAGAAGACAGGAAGACGAGGAAGAAGAAAGAAGAGGAATCAGCGTTTGCTGGTGCTGGAGAACAAGTTTTAGAAGCCAAATAAAAAAAAAAAAAGAGAAAAGAAATGGAGGATCGTACTTATTGTTTATTACCGAAAAAACAACGGAGTGTGAAGGTAAGTATTTGGAAGTACGCTACACGCACCTGACGGCCACCGTACGCTCGGTGAGAGGGGCGTTCAGGGGGCAGAATCACACAGCTTTAAGGATCATAGAAAAATGTGCACTTTTGCATAAAAGCCCAAAAGTTGTTCTGGACACATTTTACATTGCAGATTTTTTTATCTTTATAAAAACATTTTAACACGTTATCCCAAGGGTGTCTAACGACATCAGTGCCAAGACTGACTGTAAATAAGCCATATCTAAAATCTCTAACGTAACTCCTGAGGATGTATTTATGCGCTTACTGATTTATTAGAGCAAAAGATTTTATCTAAATACACGAATATGAACACTTACAACAAAGATCCTATCTATAACAAACTCATTCATATCACTTCATAAGGCATCATGCAGTTGGAGCTTCACAGAAAGTGTTACTGTAGTGTTAGTTTGGGTGTACAGGTGTCTCTCCCATTGTAAACACCAATACCAAATGATGTTATATATTGTTCTTCTTAATACTGTATTACTTTACCAGTATTTATATCTTTTTTGTCATGTCTCAGCATTTTCTTAGCATTTCCTTCATCCTTACTTTGCTGTAGTAGTTACTAACACTAACGAAGTCTCTTTGAGAGACTCTCTTTGCTGCGTAGGTTACAGATATTACACTGTATGAAAGCTGCATTTCAAAATGTCCCGATACGACTCGATTGACTTGCAATGAAAAGTGTTAACAATCTCAATAGCTCTGATGGTACAATTTATACGCCACTACGCAGGAACCAGGGACGCTTAATATGAAGTGGAAACATTTATATACGTCTTCAGGAGAAGGACGAGGGAGAAAAAAAACTGGGAGAAACCAAATCTCAGCAGGGGGAGCCCACATGCCTTTGCTTTGCACTGGGACTCATGGGTTAATGTGGTATATGGGATGGTATAGTCCCTTAGAAATCCCACTGCCATGGAATAACAAGGGGGAAAAAACACTCGGTAGCTGCAAAAAAGAAAATAATCCACAATAAAACATGGGTGGTGTGATAAAAACCGAGTTACTGTTACCACTTTTCATCGGCACGTCCCGGAGTATTTTATTTCTCATCAAACAACAGCAATTTCCCAACCATTACATTTTTTTTTATCGAATAATCATACGTTTAATCGGGATCAGCTGTCAGACAAGAGACATCCTGTGAGCTTCATGTCCATTGTAATGCGATGGTCAGTTTGTGCTCCAACATGTGTGGTCGTATAACATTTTAAGAGATGGCATGAAAAATAATACACCGTTGACCATGTGCTAAAGTGTGCACTAACTCTGCTAGTGTTGGCTACTAGTGCACTTGAAGCTTCAGGAAACGGGATTTCCTGAATTAGGAAGTGACTCACAGAGGTGTGAACACAGTTCCTCCGAGGGTCTCGGTGAACACCTCGTAGTTCATTTATGTGTAGCACTCCTGACAAAAGCTGTCAAAATACCGTATCTGTAACGCTGTAGAGAAACTCTAGAGCATTTCCCCTTTTTTTTCATACGAGGCAAGAAACCGTGAGCAGTCGGACGCGTGTGCTGGAGCTTCATTAGAGCCTTTCTACGAAGGAAATGAGCAAAAAGGTCAAGATCACAGACCGACGGGGTGATCCCAGGGAAATTCGCAATCAAAACACGGAAACAGAAACAGACAGATGTCTATAGGAAGCACCGTAACGAGAAAAACACAGATGAAATGGAAAAGGAAACAATTAAAAAAAAAAGCAGAGCACACATGCGCAAGTTAATGAGGGCATGAATTGATAACAGGTGCATGTGATAATGAAGAGGCGGAGCCAGGGCGGAGTCAAGGGAACCAATCGGCTGAGTCGAAGTTCTTTGTATAATGGCTTTCACAATTAGCATGGTCTCGAAGCAGCTTCTCGAATGAGTCAAAATAAAAACGTGTACGCGTGTGTAAAGAGACAAAACAAGGAGGTGAAACGGGTGACATGAGGAAGCGATCAAAGTGGGAAAAGTGGAAAAGAGACAAAATAAAATGAAAGAGACGGGGAAAGAATGTTTCAACATCAGTCACAAGGGAAAAGCAAACAAACACAAACGGTACACATTTTGATTCTACACCTGCTTGTGAAAAAGGTTTAGGAAAAACATTTCTTTTGATCGTAGAAGTTTCATAACTTCCTTAACCTCCGGTAATACCAGGATCTCCCTCGACAGACAGACAGACAGACAGACAGACAGGCTAGTAGGGAAACACCGTGCTGTATGGTTCTGTATAGAACTTAAGGCTTTTCCAAACCTTAGCGCTTCTACAAAGGTTCTAGAAAGGTACATGCTGGGATCTGATTGGTCAGAAGGCGTGGCCGAATTTTCTATAACTTCTGTGCAAATCAGGTTCATATTAGTAATGCGCTTGTTCTATAGTAACAACTTTCACACTTTTATGGCGGATGAGCCGCTTAAATGGATTTCTTGCTTTTATTTACTGCAAATAAGAAACAGTAGACTTTAAATCTGCAACATTAAGTGTAACTCTAAATGGATAAAAATATACAATGTGTCTTTTCTAAAGTACAACGGTTGGTGACTTGTTGACATATAAGCATCATGAAACACATAGTGGACTTTTAACTGTAACTTCTAGCAACGTTGATTCATTTTCCACAAGCATCATATCTTGGCGAGTTTTTTTTTTTTCTTTCTTTCTTTTTTTGACGCTATTTGCCATGCAAGAATCAGTGTAAATGATAGAACTGGAGCCGTGCGGTCGTCTGTTTAGGAGGGACCGATCCGTGTCTCAGTTAAATTTTTTCCACCTTTTAAGCCCGCTTGGTTTCTCCGTCCTGCCTCTCTGATCACGGCATTGCTCTTAAACAAGAGCTCGCTTTTTCAACAGATGGTCCTGCTTTAATATCGCTAATAAATTCAGCACTGAACGCTGTGCTCGCTACACAATTGTGCTCTGTCACTGATGGCCAATACGCATATGGTTCCCAGATTACCAAAAAAAAAAAAAAAAAAAAAAAAAAAAACTTGCATTACAAAAACAAAAACAAACAAAATATTACTGTGCAACTGATTTTTTTATTTTTTTTATTTTGGCAACCTAGCTTGGGTTGTCTCGTGTGAGCACCCCTCATTTTTTTCCCGGTCCGTGGTAGGGGATTACAACACTGCTGAATTAGCAGGACGGGCATATTAGGCACAAAATGTGAGCAGAAGTGATATGTGTGAAAAAAAGTTTTCAGACAGGAGGGAAAAGGAGAGAGAGAGAGAGAGAGAGAGAGAGAGAGAGACTGAGTCTGTAGCACATTTTCACACAGACACATTGAACACCCACAGCCTTCTGCTCACTCTATTTATAATTAGGCTTCTAGCACCAGTAATGGAAGAATCGTAACACCCTTGGCTCTTCTTCTGCAACTTTTTTTTTTCTTTCTCTTTTCAGGATTTGCTCAGCGATACACTTTTCCTCGTCTCGTGCCTCTTGTGCCGTTGCTCCCTCGCTACATTTTTCCCTTCACATGCGCACTGTTTTGACCACAGAAGTCATGAGCGCACATATGACCAAATAAGACTCTGCGACTTGAGAAATGAATGTGGTTTGTGGCTTGGAGGAGCTCCACAGGCTGTGTGTGTGTGTGTGTGTGTGTGTGTGTGTGGAGACAAGAGGGGTACTGGCTGTCCTAGCTGAGGAGAAAGTCATGCTTTTAATCAGTGATAGATAATGAGTGCCATACGCCACCACCACTCTCATACCACTGACCTCTTTTCTCTCTCTCTCTCTCTCTCTCCTGTGCATTGACGGTCTCTTTTTCTTCCTTTCTCACCGCTTCTGTAAGCGAAACTCAGCGTAATGTGCTGCGTGTGTTTAGATTACATCTGTTCTAGTGGAAGAAAGACTCACAGTTTACGCTTCTAATGCACGCTCGAGCATTACGACACTGCGTGTTAAATGTGTTTAAAGCCTGGCTGTAATTTATACTCTTATACTTTTTCTGCAGTACAGATTCATACCACCCAGCGAGGTCTATATCGTTTCCAAAACCAAAGGCGAACCTCAAACCGTCGCGCTTGTCAGTGCTGCGTACAGAAGCGATGGAAGGGAAGGAGGGCGTAACCCCATTTCAGACTACGTCTAATGTAATGTTCTTCCAAGGAGTGTCTCTTACACTAATCCTTAGAAGGGTGGCCCAAATCAATCCATTACGTAACATTAGCAAAACTGCATGTAACCTCTTGTGTTTGATTTAACTCTCGGGTTAAACTTCTGCTTGTTTTTGACTGTTTTTCATATCGAGGATTAACAGCTGACACAAATGACCCTGTTTCAAATACAAATGTATATGCATATATATATTTACATATATTTATGGATAAAGTTTGGATTTAAACTAAAGTGAAATGTAAGTGTAGCAGACGAGTGCTTGGTCAGCTTATCCTTCAATCCCGTGAGCATGTTTTCTTTACAGGAGTGGGCATTGAATTAACAAACAAACAAAAAGTTAGCATTATTGTGTTCATTCGAGAACTCAAAATAGTGAATTAATTGTAAAAAAAAAAGAAAAATTATAATAATAAATCGTCTACATCCGGCACACATTACGATTTCTTGACCTTGAGTTAATCTTGTGGCTACATTCATTTGTGTGCACAATAAAATATAATAATAGGATGTGCTGGATCAAGTGCTATTCTGCGGAATAATGAATCTGGAAGCCGTTTTGTTGAATTTAATCATGGTTAAAGTTACAGATAAGACTTTTTAATGCAGCAGTATATTGCCTACATACCCGACTTTTAATACTTGCCATGTTTTCAGATCTTTTATAGCTCATCATCCATCCATTCATCCATTATCTATACCGCTTCTCCGTTAAGGGTCACCGGGAAACTGGAAAACTGCTTCCTTCTTCAATCTGTATTGTCTGGACCTGATCCCCCCCCCCCAACATTTAAAGATGCGTGTTCATTTTTGTATTTTAAAAACAGCCTGGGATGCTTCATCAAAGGTTAGGCAAATTTCTGAGCCTGCTTATAAAAATACAAACTGTATTCATTTAGTTTTGTTCTTTCAATCCGAAAGCACAAAATGTAACACGGAATTCCGTGTTATACTGTAACCCAGACGCAATGTTTTGTTAAACGGCGGTGTTAAATAAATTGGGCTACATCATGAAGTTCTGAGCTGCGCCATCACAGGAATCGGGATATGACACGTCTATATCATTGGGTTATTGCGCCCACTCTTAGTAGACACCATTAAATATAGATAACGTTTCCCAGTCATAGCGTAATGAGGAAATTATACGTTAGAGCAGGCATGTGGGATAATTGTGTCTCTCTCGTATCATGTCAAGGCATTTAGCAATAACAGGTTTCAAGCTCACTCACACGCTCACACACATGTAAAGTACATTACACAATATAACACCGTGCTGAAATGTTTTTGTTCAAATTTAAAAGCATTACATTAACTGACTACAAAGTGCCCGCTGTGCTTTGGTACAGTACTAAAGAATCAGGGTTGATTTTTTTTAACTCGGCTGGAGACGTCTGAAATTTGAATAAAATTCATAGCAAGCAGTTTATCCGGTAAAAAGACCTAAATATACAGAATTCGACCGTCATGAAGTATTCTGTCTCTTCAGTGGCAACAAGACAGAGAAGAGTGCTCACACACTTTGTACAGATGACACCGGGCAAAGGTAAAATGTTTCAATACTTTATATTCGTGAGAAAGAGAAACATATTCCGGTTTCGTACGTATATATATATATATATATATATATATACACTACCAGTCAAAAGTTTGGCCACACCTACTAATTCAGTGTTTATCTTTATTGTTATGACTTTAAAAGAGACTGGATAATGATGGACTGTTGTTTCTCTTTACTTAGTTGAGCGGTTGTTG
>JAQQZR010000005.1:21832678-21855605 GCA_030068235.1 Notoglanidium macrostoma | reverse complement strand
TAATGTTTTACAACGTAGAAAGCAAAAAAAATAAAGAAAAACCTATGAAAAAGAGTAGGGGTGTGTAAACTTTTGACTGGTAGTGTATATATATATACAGTACATATATAAGTAGTAGAAAAGGTCCAGATTTGATCATGTTTTCCAGGCTTTCACATGTACATTATTGCAGACAGGCTCCCTGATCACTTCCAGCCCCTGACCCGTACAGTTTTATGCAGCCTGCTTTAAAAAAAAAAAAGAAAGAAAGAAAAAAAGCACACAGCACATCTAACAAGTTTGGTCACGCAGAAATTCACTCTTGTCTGTGCTTCTTTTAGAAGCAGCCTCTTTTTTTTTTCTCACCCGGCGCTAAAATATGTGCCTTTAAAACTGTGTGAAATAACTTTCACTGTCTAGCCCCTAATCAACACTCCATGAAAACAGATCAGAGCCTCGCCAAGCAGCTACTCCTCAGACGTTTCACATGTGTGCTTTGACTCCTCATGTAAATAGTCCTTGAACTTCTCCGGATATTAAACACGTAAACAAATCGCTTCTCCGGCAGCTAACAGCCAAATACACTGATGTGGAGGGGAAAAAAGAAGGATTTAGAATGAAAAAAAAAAAAAAGAAATCTGTATGTTGTGATTGCTATATCGTTATTTTTTAATGGATATCAACATGGATATCAAGTATCACTGATTTAAGGATAGTAAATATATTTAATAGGCATAAACAAACAAAAAGAACATGTTCGACGTAAAAAATATGTATCTTACTTCATTTTGGGACTCTTTCTAAAATCCTGTGCTTCTTTTTTTGTTTTTTCATTTTGTATTTGCCCTGTAACCTTTTATTTTACTTTCATTTTATTTGGTTATTTTTATTTATTGAATTCCATTCCCATTTTTATCTTTATTAGGGGGCCAAGCACCAGAGCTCTGTATATAACCTACTGGAATTATGGGTTTTATTCTTATTTTTATTCATTTTTAAATATTTTTGATTGATCGATTGACCTTAGGGTGTGGTTAGTAGGCCCGTGGGTGGTTTGAGTCTGATCCAGGATGGGTTTTGATAGTGGAAAAATGTTTGCTGAGGTGTACACTTATATGTTATTAATTGACCAGAAAGACAAACTCAAAATTTTTTTTTAAATGATTGCATAATTTGTTAAAAAGGGCTTATGTAGCTATTGTTCGGCCTTAACACCGTCCCCAAATGAAATGTTGTATTTTTTAAACCTGGGACAAACACAAAATAAATACTTTCGCTCGATACTGTGCAGACGATTAAGGTACACTGTACGTATAATAAACAATGCATGGTATGCACTAAAGCAACTGCACTTTTATATTAAAAAGCCACATCACAAGCCTAGAGCTCCATATGTGAAAACATAATTATAGCCCAGTGTAATGCTTTCATTTTTTATTAGGCACGGTGTTCAATAGGTTCTAAAGGGAGCGTAACTAGACGGTGCCTCCACTTAAAGCGGATTCTCGCTGTGCACTCGCTTCTAAGAGCTGCTTTATTCCTGCGAGCCTTTTTCAAACTTTCATCACACTTTCTTTAACATCTTTACCTCCTGAGCTGCTAATAAGCCTCGCTGGTTTAAGTGGGGGAACAGGGATCATTTTGAATGTTTCTAATACATTCAGGGTTTTTTTTTTTTTTTTCATCCCGATACTCTGGATGGTGTTTCTGACACCTCAGGTTGAAACCAGAGAATAAAGCTTTTGTTGTACTTGTTGTAAAATACATCCACGTAAGTGTGTTCTGCTCTGGGCTGCAGTTCCGTTTTGAGATGATCGGCACTTGCAAATATTCCTACCACTCCATTATTGTTTTTAGTGTTATTAATAAGTAAGGAATATAACACTTGGGCGCATGCTGTTATGGAAAAATGATCAACGGCAGCATGATATGATGAAGCAGGGTTACCGTCAACACCGCAAGTTTGAGGAACTAACAATCTGGCAGTTCGGTTTGAGTTCATCTGCACCGCAAGGGGACAAAATCATCAGTATCTAATGCCAATTAAAACATCTGATGTGTATTTAAGCAGACAGTCTGGAGCCTGGTTGGTTGATTGGTTGGCTGGGTGGTTGGGCTGGAGGTACAACGTCAGTTCTGAATGGAGTTATAAGAGGTCATAACATTCACAACTCCACTAGCCTGGAGATCACTCGGAGATTATGTCCTAAGTTTTCTGGAATGCCGAAGCGCAATCAAATAAAACCTACTGAAATATAAGAACTGAAATGTATCTGATCAACACTGACCCCCGAACTATTTCCTTACATCACACCATGAATCTGCTTAGCATGGAAAGCAATTTCATTACTGGTTATGGTCTTTAAGTTGTTGAAAACAGCTTGATCGGTGAATATCTTTAATTTAACAGGATACTGTTGTCAAAACTTTATACAGTAGTAGCAAGTTAACAAGCTAGCAACTTAACATGTATTAGCCTAGCCTAACTCTTTCTTGTAGATAGCCGACTAGCCTTTAATAGTTTCCATTTTCAAGTGCAAGAAAGTAGACAAACTGAATAAGTCCAACGTGTTAGCATTCGATTCTAACCATTATCCATTTCTCCGTTTTTTTTTTATTTTGCATTTTCCACCGTAGATACGAACGCGTCATGATCGCCTGATATTAATCACCTCATTTCGGTATGTAACCTGCCATGATGCATGAACCTTTAGTGATGCAGATTTTTTGCAGATCTATTTTAAACCTTACAGGTCCCCCTGGTCGTCAAGGACCCCACATGACCACATTTAGCAATAAAGCGCAGTAAAGATGGTCTCCCATACATCTCTTTACAGTTTACAGCGATGTCCTGATGAACCGCTGGCAGCCAGTGTCTGGAAATTCAAGAAACTTATGAAAGCGTTGGCAGTGAGAGAGACAAAGTACGGTCTGATCCCGTCTATTTAAAGCAGCTGCTCAGATTTGGTCAGAACGGAATGCGTCTCGGGTGACATCATACGCTTGGTGTCGATTAATTAGAAACATTACGTCGCTTTCTGAGTAAACATAAGTGGCCAAGAAAGACAGTTATTGTTCCTCAGAATTTTACCCGAGGAGCACGTTTGGTTCCAATTAGGTCAGGGAAAGGAGAGGAGGGAGCTGGAGTCCATGTATTATCACTCCGATCCCTCTCTCTCTCTCTCTCTCTCTCTCTGCCTCTCTCTCTCGGTATCACCATGTCCCTCTCTCACGTTCTTGCCAAGCAGCATTTTTGACTCCGAGCATGAAATTGAATTTGAATGGTGACCCACAAGATCACACAATGAAAGAGACTTTGTGGGAGGTTTAGATCTCTCTCAATCTCACACACTCTCACTCTCTTTCTGGCACACACACACGCACACACAGACACTTTCTCAAACGTACACTTCTTCCATTTTCTCTCCCATTTTTCTCTTTCTCACACACCGCTTCTCACTCTCTCTCTCTCTTCCACACACACACACACACCACACTTTTTCTCTATGGCGTTCTCACTCACAAAAACAAAACTCCGAAACCATTATTCACGTATATTAGAAGTTTAATGAAGCACACACATCACGTATACTTTCAGTTACTTTCAATATTCTACCATGGCCTCAGGAAAAGTACTCTAGGCGCTAAGTAAACTGCTTGTTTTTAATATGTACTAGTGATAAGATTGGAAGAACATCTGGTCTTCTCCTGCAATCTTTAACTGTTTGGGTGAGATTTCTTGAGCCTTCTTTGTGCTTTTCTGTGCATTCTGAGATGCTTTTCTGCTCAGGATGTTTGTAAAGAGTGGTTATTGGTGTTACCGTGGCTTTCCTGTTAGCGTGAACCAGTCTGTTCGTTCTCCTTTGGCTTTTAGACATTTTGGCCACCTGATTTGATAATTGAATGAATAGGCCGGTGAAAGGGTGTTCCTAATAAAGTGGCCAGCGAGCTCAATCATGTATTTGGTTTTTATATGAGCAAAACTGTATTTTATTTTCCAGACAGCAGCACAACCGGTGTTTAATTTCTCTTATATTACAGTAGCTCACCAAACATCACATTGTATTATTTAATAAATAACGGCACGTCATACGGTTTTCCATTTGTGTTTACATTCAGTGTTGCGTTGCGGAACATCCATAAAACAAGTTAAAAGGTTTGTATTACTTAAGTTATAACATTTATAAACAGTCGTTCCTTCACCAGCCTCTCTTTTTTAAGTTTTCTGTCGTACAAAATTGCAAAGTTACAGCCGTATGTCTGACTCTCACCGGAGACTCCTTCTATAAATATTAAGCAAACATTTTCTCCTTACAGAAAACTTCACCAATCAACAACTCCACGTTTTAAATCAGTTTATCTGAGCATTAACAGATTAATCTCAGTTTTGTTAGCTAAAGTTTGCATTTATCTTGTTTGTGACTCCTAGCTACTAGCATGTTTAACTAGCATGACTTAGCTGTAGTTAATTCATTCATATTCCTTGAATCCTTAGTTAAAGCTGCACTTATGTCCTGTATTATTTCCATTTTAGTTTACCTTGAGGAATGTATTTCAAGTGGTACTTAAACAGTGTATTAGACATTTAATGCTATAATGAAGAATATGAGGAACTGTTCTGTCCCTTACTCTATTAGCAAACCTGTATTAGCAAGCTCACTGCGTATGTGTGTGTTAGACTTTCCAAAAAGAAAAACCCTCAGTGATAAACTTCAAAGACACTGTTTATTAAATGCTTATTATCTGAACCGTAGGACATAGTTTAATCCTGTCCTGTTGTGTTACAGGCTTCTTTTAAACCTACTTCTAAAACCGTTACGACTACCATAACGCCATGCACGTCGGGTTTTACACTCACAATTTCTCTGGCTGTGGTTTCATGAGTGTCGTTGACTCGTTTCACAGCTTTGTTATGGCCTTTAAAGCTTGCCGTGGTCACAGCGAGGCGTGTGGACGGGCAGAAATTCACAGCACTGATACAGAGCTCATTATGTATGACATGTACAACATGCGCTTGTAATCTACACCACGCATGTGACAGCCGTAATAAGCAGTTTTGCATTGCGACAACATGAAGAGGTTTGTTTCGATGGAGTCACGTGGGAAACGCTAAAATGTGGTTTCAGTAAAACCACCAGAGTGTTTTTTAACGATATGGTCTCCTGTTAGATGTAGGGCCTTGACACGGCAAGCTGACTTTCAGCTGTCAGATGTGTTTGAGAGTCAGTGGCTGAACGTTGTCCATACGTTTCACCAGATGAATTTATCGCTTGTTTAATCAACATCTGAAGTTGGTGGTTATTGAGAAAGAGAGAGAGAGAGATAGAGAGAGAGAGAGCGCTCTGATTGGCTGTTCAGATAAGTGAATCCTTGCAGAAGATGAGAAATTGAGTTAGCAAAGCAAGCTGATATTTTTTTAAGGGCAAACGTTCAATTACTATACGAGGACACTGCAAAGTCTTGCCTCCATTTTTGTCTGACTAAGTTACAAATCTTATCTCTGGTTTTTGCTTATCATGCATCTTGACTCTTAAACTTAATTCAGCAATGACACCAAACGCAAACAATGACGTCATAATTATCTCAATGCAAATTTGGCTTTTTTTTTATGTAGCAATGGGAATACATAGTTCAAAATAAAGAAGAGTTACTGACTGATTTGTAGTCCTGGTTTTCTGAACGATATAAGTATTTCCAACCATTTTCAGTTGAGTAACCCAATAAGCTTAATGTCATTTGAATTATTCGAGGCTAACCGTGACGTTTTCAAATTTGTCCTACTTCAAAACTAGCGGCGTAGAAATAGGACGGCATTGCAATAAACAGACTGCGATAATAAACGCTCCATAATTTTACCCGTTATTGAATTCTCACTACCTTCGAACACTATTTGGAATCAGCCCACTCTGAAAATAAAGTGTTTATCATTATTCTTTACCAGCAAGCATTTTCAATACCAGTCCTTCATTTATGAAGTGATCGAAGTAAAAATGTAAACGCTCGAGCTCCCACCGTGTCATTAGGGCAGAGACAGGGACTCCATGAAAGCCCTGCCGAAATCTACTTGAGAGAGAGAGAAAGAAAGAAAGGCAGAGTATCGATCTGTCTGTCCACGGATATGATACTTAAGCCCGGTACTCAGAGACAGAGAGGCCTCAGATCCATATCTCAAAGACTTTAATCCGAGCTGCTCTCTAGTTAGATTGGCCTTCACCTTAACCTCCTGACAAGTGCTTCAGCAGATCAAGCATGAAAATTTCACCCTTCTTACATTGGCATTTCTCTCTGATTTTCATTAACAACTGTGAACTGGCTTTAAGGATACACTGCGTCGATACAGATGATAATACAGCTCCATTTTGAAGTCCTTTGGCTGTAGTTGGGTGCATATGGATTGGTGCATTTAAAATAGGTCTACACAGCTTACCATTGTCCATTGTAGACATCCATTACTTGGTAGCAAAATTTATCTCGCAACTCCTTTGCAAAACTTACTAACATTAATTGCATCAAAAAATCTAAATGTATTTTGTGGCAAATATTATATTTGAACTTGCAGCCATCAAGAGCCAGCCGGGTCAATTACCCATAAAATCAGCTAGGTGGATCATAAAGGTTTGTCTGTTTCTACTTGTTTGAACTCATTTGTGGTTCATTGAAAGGGAAACAGGGTAAAAATTAATGTGATTGTTTACCCAGACAATATGGTCAAGGCCCACTCTTCATGCTTCTATCTCTATGTGATTTTAATCTACAGTAATTGCAGGCCTTATCTGTTCTCTGTGTATCTGGTCAGCAATGGCAGCAGGATTATGGGTGTTTCTGGAGTGAGGGATAGAGAAAGGGAGGGAGGGGAAGTCGGTGTCTTTTCCCAGGCTGGATCTCTGGGCTGAAGGCCTGAGATCTGACCCCGTCTGACCTCCTCCCCCCTTTCCAAAGCACATCAAATCAGCAGCTCCGGCTCTGATCTGAATCGGAGATGGGCTCGCTTAAAATTGCGGTGCATATGCCGTGCTGTGTAATGGCCCGGGGGCCTTCCCCAGTGAGACGAGAACAAATGAACAATTCATCATCCGCAGCTGTCCGCTGGGCCCAGGTGACTGCGCCATCGGCCGAAAAAACATGAGGGGGGGCAGCTTTTAATCGGACAAACGCTAATTGGATGGCCTGGGAAGATTAGAAGAGCCCCCTGGAGCTAGTGTTTCCATCAATGTAGGCATCTTCACAGCTGCCTCTACTCCAGGATAGAACCATACATGAATCTCCAGAACCTACACCATCAAATGATGTGGAAGTCTAAAGAAGGAGTAAAAATAGTGGTTATGAATCGGGTTATGCTATGATTTTACCAGTATTTTTACATTAAACCTTGTCATGTCATGAAAAAAATCTCCATTACATACTTTACTACCAAACTCACATGAAAACATATGTCCACAAAAGTGGATATCCAATGTAGGTCGGATTTTCTCTTGTCCACAAGAGAGTTCTTTAAATTAACACTGTACATGTGCGTTCATGTTCCTATCAAAAGTCCTCCATTAAAGAACTTCACTGCAGCCACCAGTGCTACTTCCTGCACTCTTAGTTATCGGTTCAGGTTTGCATCATGGACCAGATTTGACTCATTCACTAGCAGTAATCATGCTGTTCCTGAAGGGTATTTTGGATAGTTGATGTTTCCTAAAGATGCTTCCCTGGAGCTCTAGGGTTCTACCAAAACTAAAAACCATTTCTGGTTTTAGTTGACAGGGTATCATAAACATAACAAGATCTGCCGAACAGGGTTGTATCAGAGGCTACAAGTCATGTCCGCATCAAATCCTGCCTTCTGAGATCCCTTTATCTGGCCGGCATGTATCCTTCACTATCCTACATATCCCATAAGCCTGTGCATCAGCTGAGATGCAGCAGCCAGTCTGTAAAAATGGTGTCGGACAATCCTTGTAGAGTAGAAGACAGGGAGCAAGCGTTGAGGCAATGGAGGCTCAGTGATAATGGCTTTGGGCTACTCATCGGAAGGTTGTGAGTTTAAATCCCTGTTCCACCAAGCACCGACTGTTAGGTCCTTGAGTAAGACCCTTTATCCACAACTGTTCAGTTTTATCCTGCCTCAGTTGTATGTCACTTTGGATAAAAGTGTCAGACAAGTGAATAAATCTGAATATTTTAGCTCGAATATTGGTGCTTTATTCAGTTCAGCCTAGCAGACTTTTGGGGTTAGCAGGTCATTAGCGTATGGTATCCTGGCAACATCGTGATGTATGCTGGGTTCAAAGGCTGTCTGAAACTGTTTTCTTATTGATACCTTTGTGGATATCAAAGTTCTGCCTTTTAAGACACTAATTTATGAGACGGCAGAGGCAGCAAAGTATCTGAGCACCTACCTTAAGACCCTACATCTAGATTCCAGTGGAGTGGTGGACAGAATAATGATACTTTATTCAGTTCAGCCTAACAGACTTTTGGGGTTAGAAGGTCATTGGTGTATGGAATCTTGGTAACATCATGATGCATGCCGCCTTCAAAGCCCATCTCCTTATAGGTTTCCTTATAGGTACCTTTGAGGATATCAAGGTTCTGTCTTTTAAGACGCAACCTTTTGAAACAGCAGAGGCAGCAAAGCATTTCAGCAGCAATAGTAAGACCCTACATCTAGATTCTGATGGTATGGTGGATCCGGAGCTTATCCCAGGAACACTGGGTTCAAGGTGGGAATACACTCTTGATGGTCTGAAACTAATCAAGAGGCAAAAAAAAAATTTGTGTTCCCACCATCAATTCTGATTCATCTTGGTCGTTAATTGTGTCTGAAATCTGGGTTAAACTATTCAAGCCAATAGCCCTTTAAAATCCAAGGACTTGCCAGACTTACGGTCCTCACTTGCACAACTACTGGACAGATTTGCTGTAGTGACTGAACAAATTTATTTAAAATGAAGTGACTAAAAAGGTTAATTTCAGTACTTTACCAGAGGTGCTATCATCTATTTGTAGAATTTATGATTTTTGATACCTGGCCATGAAGCCAATTCACCGAAAGGGAAAGGACTCAGGACCTGAAAGATGCATTTGCTTATGGTAGCGGCTACTTTTTTATTTTTTTAAGTGAGGGAGCTAAAATGAATTTGATGCTTATTACTAAGTAGTGGTCATAAAGGACATTTGCCTTACTGTTACTTAGCACACATATGAAACAAATGATCCCTCTATTTCACCGATATATGATAAGTTTTCCGTAGTAAAAGCAAGTTTTTTCTCTCGGCCTGCTAGGATTTACCTCTTAGCAATGTTCGTATCTCTGCTTAACATGACAGTTAGTTTAAAGAAATCTGCTATGAAGAGGCCATGATAATATTTTGTCCTGGTGGATGGATCACGGCTAATAACACGAGTTTCAAAATGTGCATTTCATGCTGCATACAAACAACAGATGCTTACATTCTCACAACAGCTACATCATGCTGTTTAGACCCTCTAACAAGCTTTGGTAAAGAACAATAAGATGTGGGCATGTGTGAAATGTGATATTTATATATTTTTAAAGAGAAATCATTATAAAAAAATAAAGAAGTGTAATTGGACACGAGGTTGAAGCCTCGCTTGAGCCCTCGTCTGACTATAATGATATCAATTACACCATGATCCCCCCAATCTGCGGTCATAATAGGTGAGATCTGCTGCTTTGACTGCCATCTTGCCAGCGATCACACCTCTTCCAGCTCCCTCTGACACACACACCCTGCTGATTCTCCCTGCTGAGCAGCGAGACTCCCACCTTTTCATGTCGTAGCCCCGACTCTGCCCTCCTCTCCAGACAGGCAGAAGACCAGAGAGGGCTGGTTGAGGATAACACTCTCCATATTGTTCTCATCATGTAGTGCAGACGCCTGCAGCCAGCATGTATCGTCTCCGTTGTTCACTGATTAGCTTCATCAACCTGATATGGAGAGCAGGTTTCATTACCATATTATGTACATATTAAGAATAAATAAAGAAAAATGTAAGATGTCATGTACTAGACTATAATGGACAAGTGCATTGTGTTCATTAAAGAATGTTACCAATACAATTTCTACAGAAATCCAGCCAGTAAATATCATTCAGTAATTTGATAATTAATCAGTAATTGCATTCAGATTTAAACATAAAGTGGCCAAAACCAGAAGGATTTTTAAAATTAAAACATCATGTCAGTATTTTATTTCATTTTGTTATGAAATGGCTATGAACAGTGCAAACACTTTCTGCCTTTGCCTTATATATACACAGATGAGTGCAAATGTTTGCACCCCCTGTGTGTCATTCATTCAGTAAGCACATAATAATGGTACTTGAAACACATATCAATGTGTTGTTGTTGTTGTTGTTGTTGTTGTTGTTTAGAGATACCTTGCAAAGGATATCTAATGAGATCACTCACTATGCATTTACTGTTTAAAGTAAAATAAAAATCTCTACTTTAAAGAGTCCTCTGTGATTAATTTGACTAATATTGTAATTCAATTTCTTTGAATTGTTATCTTGTTATTATCTTGTCGTTTGAACATATTAGCTCATATTAACCCTCTTTTAAAATTGAATGCCCAACAATCTAGCAATAAGTTTAATTGATTGAATATTCACCAAATATTATTGCGCATACGGTAAGTTCAGATAATCACGACAATGATCTTGTTGTTAGGTTGAAAAACTAAAATATATTGTCAATCGAACGACATAGCACTTTACCATCTTTCGGTATCGGCTTGCCTATTCGGCATCAATTTAATTAATGTAATGTATGCAAAATGGCTGACCCTTCACCCATTTTCAGTGGGATAAAACACACACCTGGCAACCCAGACTAAATCATTCTGAACAACAACAAAAAAAACATATGCTTTTTTTTTAGGTCCAGGTAATACTAAAAATGAGAGTTGCCCTGCTGCATGAACAAAGTCCAAAACAATAATCTGGGTATCCCTTTTTTTCATTTTCTCTCTCCTTCTTTTTCATCGATAAACGACCGCCGCAGATGTGCTATTTTTTTTCTTTCATCTTTCATGCTCAAAAGAACATGAGGCCCATTTGACAACATCCCCAAGCCGCTCGAGGCTATACAAGAGACAGTCTGGCCAAGCTGAACAAAATAATACACACAGCATCTCTTCAAGGGATTACTCTCTCTCTCTCTCTCTCTCTCTCTCTCTCTCTCTCTCTCTCTCTCTCTGTGTGTGTCTGTCTGTCTGCCAGCTGTGGAGGCCTCCTACTCCTCCCGGGCCACTGTCCTGCACCCACACGTGTCGAGAGGACGACACTCATGGGCTTCTGTTTGAGTGTGTGTGTGTTGCATCGAAGTGGCCATGTTGCACTCCGTGAAACTGCCAAATGCAGTTTTGTGTCCGTTTTGTTTCATGATACCGCACAGCTGCTGCAGCCTGTTCGCTCGTCACCTCTGCACGCGGCCCGTGTTTTGTCTTATTGTTGTCGTAGTTTTTGTTGTGTTGTCCAAATCCTCCTTCACTTTCTCACTTCTTACCCCTTCCACAGATTCCTGCAATGACCCAGGAAGTCGGAACATGATATCATGACATCTGTTCACAAACACGTGAATGTGAATGTGATATTCAAGCAGAGTTAGTCAGAGATATATGTGAATACGTACTCTCTACACAAACACAAAATATCATTTTTATTGTCTTAATAAAGGTTTATGCTTGAATAAAGCACTTTGGAATTGCTGTTATAGTGGTGTGGTGTGATGAAGCTGAGATACAATCACCAACCCAAATTTGATTAATTTCCTATAACAGCGTGTCCTGAAGTGTTTCATTCCTGATTACAAATGTTTTATTTATTCATGAAGACGTCATTCTCTCATCATCACTGCAGAAGCCTGTCTTCTGACCTTCCCATGATGCAGCCTTACCTCTAACTGGTAGAAAGCACTGACACTGGAGACTCCTTCCATAAATTGTAAATAAACATCTCCTTACAGAAAATTCATCATATTGAAAATGGCATTTCTATATGAGGAGCGTCGTTTGTACAAAAATTTGTTACTATGGAAATGATAAGATATTAGAATGCATTAATATAAACCTGTGATTTACCTTCCACAGGAACTGCTGTCAGAGCTTCTGTTGTAACAATTTATAAATAATAATAATAACAACTATAATAATAATTCATGGATCAACCCAGATTTTTTTATTTATTTATTATTATCTTCAATTCACTACTATAAATATTCTGTCTTTTTTTTCTTTCCCTTGTATGGTTTCTCTTCCGGTGTTGCATTATGCGTGCCAATTAAGTAACAAAAAGTAAAATATAAAAATAAATAAAAGTTTGTATTTGTGAAGACGTGGCAAGAGAGGCTGTTGGGGGTGGGGAGACTGAATTTGCACAAGGCCCAAAAATTAATCTCTGTAAGTATTGTGGTTAAATCCGCGGAACGCCGCCGGTTGTATTTAATCTCTGCGAGTATTTCAGTAATAGTCTTATTTCATTGTTGAGTTTTGATTGGAAAGAAAAGGAAAGAAGAAATCCTGCGACACAGAAAGAAAAGGAAAATCATTCAATCTCTTGTGGAGGCTAGTTTTACGAATGTAGACTTGAGCTGGACATTATTACGAGGTGAGAATGGAACATATGATCAATTGTGTTTGGATTTTCAGTGGATGGGAGCCATTTTTTTCCCCTTTTTTTTTTTCTTTAATCAGTGAAGAAGGTACTGAATTCCTTGATTGTGCACAGCGTTGATATTTCGTCATTCCTGAGGATGCGGTGTCTCATAGGCAGGGCTAGACGTGTGATGTTCCGACCTCGCGGGTGTATTATTGTTATCTTGGCATTGTTGTTATCTCAGATAGTGAGCAGCATGTGACATCGACTTCCTTTTCAGAGGCCTTTAAGCTGAAGGTCAGTGAGGCAGGCGAGAAAGCGAGGCCAGGAAGCGCTGTTTGTTTCCCCGTGTGCAGCTGTTGATTGTTTCTGGATGCTGGCTCACACCAAGGTCTCAGAGAAGCAGGAGCATATTCACCTTATTCACTATTGTTAGGCTTAATGGAGAGAAAATTGCAGGCGGGAGACGCCACCGTCTGCCTTTGTTAGACGGGAGAGGACAGTTGGGGCTTTGTGATTCTGTGAGATAATAAGGAGTTATTATTATTATTATTATTATTTTTTTTTTTATCAGACATTCTTGACAGTCGTCAGACATCCTTGAAAGTAAAACTAATAAAGCCGAGTTAGTTATATTTCGTCCTCACGACTTTTCTTTTAGTCGCAATTTGAAAACTTTGATAAGTAATGAATTCTTTTTCTTTTTTTAAAATTGATTTTTAAAGAATTACTGCACGAATGGTGGCTTACTAGGCATGAACATATATAAATGGATACCTATAGTAATGCATAAAGCATGTATAGGTAACTAAATAAATAAATATAAACAAACAACCGAACAAATAAATAATTAATTACATTTTTTGTATGTAAAATACAGCGCAGTGTGTTTCAGAAGGAAATTAAAGACAATGAGACATAAGAAGAAGAAGAATCAAATTTATTATTATTATTATTATTATTATTATTGTTGTTATTTTTTCATTACTTATTGCAAATATGTGTCACAAAAGTGTACCATTTTCATACATAATATCCATTTCGTTTAACACTATAATGTTTCAGTACTTAACTGGTGTTCTAATAAAATCTATTTAATTCAAATTTATGATGCAATTTTAATGTTTTTTGTTTTACATGTACATAAAAAAAACAACATTCCATCTTCAAATAGTGTTTGTCAAGTAAAAGCAATAATGAGTGTATCAAAATGCGTTGTTTTGTAGCATATAAAAGCGTGTGTAGTCATGATTACGGTGAAGTTTCCTGTAAGGAAGGAGTCTCCAGTGTCAGCGCGTTGTAACAGTCAGAGGTGAAGCTGTAACTTGTAAGTTTTCTAACATCCTCAAGACAAAAGGAGTCGATGCTTTGTGGTTTCTCAGATAAGCGACGATGCTCTTACATAAGTGAGAACTTGTTTCACAAGATTAAATGTACCTACAAATGGATAAAAAGTGTGAGTTGTTCAGTACTAAATAATACGTTATTACACTGAGCGTCTTCCCTTTACGTAAGTGATTAATCAGCTCCACATGGAACTCACAGCTGAAATAAAAACTAGCTGTCTAGTTCAAATATCCACTTATTATCATTATTATTATTATTATTATTATTATTATTATTATTTTATTTACCATACTTGGTGTGATCCAGGATTTCCCCCTCCATCTCCACGTCCTCCAGCTCCTCCTCCTCCCCCCTCCAGAGATGAGCTGTTGTTTACAATGGAAGAATGAAAGAATATTTCTGCACTTAGCCCCAGCTCTCCCTCAGGAAGGCACCATTACAACAGTAACAGAGGATTAATTAGAGCTCGTCCCCGTAGAGGCGTTCGAGGAGCTGGGCCTGGTCAAAGGGGAAGCATTAACAGCACCGGGCGCAGGTAACCCATGCAGAGCACATCGCAGGTAATTAATAGGCCTGAGTTATGAGTATGAGGGGATGAGTTTTTTATTCCTGTCTACCTTACGATGCTTTAAAGCTGCAAGATCATTTAAATATTTCCTGGCGTGTTGAGGATTTACTAGACGTGACTGAGGTGCATGTGACTGCAAGTGCCAGCAGAGGGCAACCGGCGTGACGCCGAAACATTCTCACCTGAATTAACAGGATTTAGACTTTTCTTTTTGCCCTCTAACCTTCAACCTAAATGTGTGATCAAGTGTAAGTGTGGATTTTTTATTTTTTTTTTAAATCTAGCCTAGCTGTTATAACACCCCTAATATACTGTAGAAAGGGACAGATGTGCACCAAGAGATGAAGTGCGTATAAAAGTGTGTATTTACGACCTCAGCCAAAGTGACACATGCGGCAAACCCTCACGGCTAACCAAATTTAATCCAGATCCAGCTCTCGCCAAAACGCATTTCAAGTACATCACTCCCGATCCTGCTGTAGCCTCCACCCGCTTCGTCGTTCTCTCATGTGGCCACCTGCTGACTTCAGGGCGCTCGCCCCGGACACCATGTACCGCAGACAGCCAGACATTCCAGCTCCGGTGTGCGAGCGGCGCGGGGATCTGAAGCCATTTTGAAGTTGCCATGCCAGTAATCTTAAAAGAGCGGGAGGCGCGAGAACAGGGGACGGGAGGAGGGGTAATTCTGGGACGAGGAGAACTGTTTCCATATGGCCCAGGAGGGAGAATACGTGGAAAAAAGCCACTAATCTTTGGCTGAGAAGTTGAGGAGGATTTTTAATGCTAATAAACGTGGCTTTGGCAAGTGCTCTCTATAAGGACGGACAGCTATATCGGGCCCGTCTTTCCTCAAGAGGGAGGTGGTGTTGTCAAGTGCGGGCTAAGCTCTTTGGAAAAGAGTCAAATTCGCACCGTTAAGCAAAGAGACTCTTCGCCGACTATCTCGGAGAAGTGGTGGAAGGGGAGAATTTATAGAAAGGGGAACGATAGAAAGGGACACTTTAGGAATTTGACAGGCGAGAGAAAGGGGAGAAATAAGACTCAATAAACAAGCTCCGTTTGCATTATGCTAATGTCTTTGACTAACGTGACGTGTCTTGTGGAACGTTTTCAGGCTGTAAGGTAGCGTTAAATACCACAAAAAACACTTCTGCTAGAAATATATTTACACCAAACCTAGCTAGCAGCGGGCTAACGAATTTGCTAGCTGTTAGCCTTTTGTACAGGTAAGAAGAAGGTAGAAGGCACACTGACAGTAAGAATAACACGGGATCATCCAAAATATCAACATTTTCCTCAAATGTGTGAATACATCAGTATGACTCAGATCGCACAGTATTCATCACACCTAGCGTCAACCGCTAGCTAAACCATGGTTAAAGGGTTTAGCTATTGAGAAACATGAGCGTTAGCATCCCAGGGCTGTCGGAAAAGTAAATGTATATAATGATGACGAGTGTGGTGTTTATAAAGAATAAATATGATGAAAGTCAGTCCATCGGAAAGCAGATTTTATTTCAGGTTAGGCATAGCGCCTACCTCAGACGTCATCGTTTTTTGAGCAGTCGATATTGTTAATATTTTATATTAAGGCTATAGTTAACTTTAATGTTGTGAAACGTGCATGAAACAAGCCAGTTCCTGTTATCCCTTATGTTATGTAATGAGGTGTAAATGCTCGTTCCGGCTGTAGTCGCTCTTGTGTCCCTCACTCGATGTTATGAAGACAAAAAACAAAAATTTTTTTCGAGTCATCACGAAAGAGCAAATCATCTGTCCTGGAGATTTTTTTTACGCCTTTACCTCTGACTGCTACAAAGCGCTGACACTGGAGATTCCTTCCACGATTGCTAAATCACTGTTTTTAAAAGACCCCGTGTGAGCTGTTACTAAGCTATAGAAACGATATAGTATTAGAACAAGTGCGTTATTGTAAACTCTGCAGCTGGAATTATTCTCAGAGCTGCGTTTCGGAAAATTTATTAATTCAACAGCTTATGCATTGCACCAAGTTTTGGCTCTTGACATAGACACACCACTAATTTACCATCAAAAAACTATTTAGGTCACTTAATTTGATTGATCACTTGAATATATGAAAAAGCCCGACTTGCGCGTTGTCAGATAAAATGGCTGAGTGTGTCAGGCTGTGTTGCGTCTCGCACTGGGCCCTGTCTCGCGTAAACAGAGCGTTTGGACGGGCCACGCTACCAGTCTTGCGACTTTGAGAAATGTCACCGTCAGACCCGCGGGTTGTTGGGTTGTTCCCTCCTCCCGGCTCGGTGGCCTTCCGTCTCATCGCGACTGAGCCTCCAAATGCCACAGCATGGCGACGTTATCTGACAGCGGGGGGTTAAAAAGAGAGAGACGCTGATCTGGGATATATCAGTGCTACCGTGGCTCAGACCCTCCTTTCCGCTCCACTGTTACTGGATTGGTCACGGCAAAAGGGCTCGTGCGCTCCGGGGTATCTGGACTGCGTCAAGAGTGCACGAGGAAGAGGGGGAGAGAGGGAGTCTGGGAAATGCTATAGCGGAGACAAGGATAAAAATGTAATAATGTGCATGATGATAGGTCCTTTTCACACCGCTCAAACTGTATTACTAGACCTGTCCTCGAAGGCAGGGTGGAAAAAGGACATTTGGAAAAAGAGCAAGTGACAGCGACAAAAATAGAGAAGAAGAGAGAGAGAGAGAGGGCACATGGAGGGGAGAAGGATATAAGGGAATGGAGAAAGAGTGAGATAGAGAGACGTAAGAAAGAAAAAAACAGTATAAGGTTTGTCAGGGGAACAAAGGAGATAGGATATCCCTAATCCGTGCAATATTAATGTCTAAAATGTCATTAATAAGCTGTAGATTCCAAGCTCAAGACCACACTGGGATAAAAAGTCTGCGAACATGAAGGTACCTGCCAGGGCTTGTCTGACAGGGCCTCGGCTAATGAATGAATATAAAGCCCCTCCAATCAATCACGCAGGATTTATCTTCGCCCCGAGTGTAGGTGAGGTCTGCTGCGCGGTGACCACGACTGTCAGGCAGTGAGAAAAAAAAAGAAAAAAAAAAAAAAAAAAAACAGCCGCAGCCAAGAAGCTGTCGCCGCATTTCAATGAGCCGCGTATTAATGGGCGCTTGTGCTTCCTTACCATGTGGGGGAGCAAGCGTGTGTGTGTGTGTGTGTGTGTGTGTGTGCTAATTTTTTGGTCATGTTCCAAGTCGATCACAATTCTCTCTTAACACGAAAAGGCCTTGACTCGATGATTAAAATTAGACTTAAGCAAACAGTAATCATCTGTTTTGATGTAGCCCTAGAAAAAAAAATAGTAGGAAAGAATAAACAGCATCAGTAACACAAATAAAATCTTTTTTTTCCCTCCACCCGTCCATATTCACCGCCATGTGAAAAAGCTATTAGCCTAAATGGCCCATTAGCCCGGACTAAAAGAGTAGCTTTGCAGTTGTCAGACGAGTTTAAACCTAAATTGGGGTCAATTTGAGTATGTTAAGCGTTCCTCTTTAAGGTGAATCATAATATTCACACTACAGGTGCGAACTGTGGAATTGGAGCTCCCTAGACTGGCGAGAAAGCCGTGCCAAATGACGCTTCACCTCATCAAAGCGCAGCCCGCATATCCACTGGGCAGAAATGTCCAAATAAGCTGTGAAAATATTTAGAGCCTCTCGCTGACTAGCCTCTCATTAGCAGACACTCTCCTCCTCACGTCGCCACTTGCCAAAAATCCAAGAGAGATGGAGTTTGAATATGCAGACGGAGCTAATCAGCCCTAGTGCCAGCTCGGCTGTGTGTGTGTGTGTGTGTGTGAGAGAGATTCAGACAGATCTGTACAAGATGCAGGGCCAAAAGTTAAAGAGCTTAACTGACATATTTACACTAATGTGAATTTACAATGTGAAATCCATACACTTTTCTTCGTACACTACGACGCATAAGACAGTGATCATTTTTTTTTTTTTTTTAAATAAATCTGTTCTTAATTGGAAATGTTTGCACCATGAAATGTACACTATTAGGGGGAAATAAAAAAAAAATTTTTCTTCTCGGAAAGTTTAGTGTACGTGTAATGTGAATTAAGGACGTTTTGTTTTTTTCATTCTCCATGTGCTTTTGTTTCGGTTTTGGTTTCGGTCTTGTCACTTTTGCTGTCCTTACATCGCTTGATTACCCTAATGTGTTCACCTATTCTGTGTTTCAAACTAATAACTTTGGTTATTTCTGCCCTGTTGTTTCTCTTCCTCACTGCGAAGTCTTGCCTACTGCATCATACATTACTGAACCTTGCTTTCTATTCCCGTTCCTTATTCCCGTTTTCCATCTAGAGCTTCATCATTTTGCCTGGTTCTCAAATTCACCCAAATAAAACAAACCCTGAGTTTACGCATGTTACAGAAGGACATCAGGTGGTTTCTAATCCACAGTGGATTTAAGGTAGTTCTTATCCAGTGGTTCTTATTTACTTTTATTTTTATTTTATTTACTTTCCTTATTATTTACCGAAGAATAACCTGACCAACTGAAATAACCTTAAGTGTTCTAGCTTTATTGCTTTTTCCAAATGTCTAGAACCTTATTACGACACTAGAACTCCAAAGAAGCATTGTTATAACTACGTGACTTAAACGTAAAGCTGACGCTAACTACAGTACATTTTACCTGTAGAAGGAATCCTGGGAAGTGTAATCGTACACCATAGCGTTTAGCGACATTGTTGCATGCTAGGTTATTAGCTTAGCTCAGGATTGATCCCAACGTAGCAACAGCTATTTTTCAAAACTAGACTGCTGTCATATAGGCTAGCCTTAGTGTAGAGTTGCACTCCAAAAGGAATTCTGACTAATCCCGTTGCAGTTTATTATTTTTGTTAGGACATCCTTTCAATATTTTTTTAAAGAGCTTAGTTGATGGTTTCTCAAAATATAAACAAATTTGTAATTTAATCTGGAGTTATGCTTAGCTTAATAGCCAGGCAGGTACTAAGGATGAATGAATGAACATTGTACACGCCTTCATTGAACACATCCAAGTTATCAGCTAATAAACTACGCTAGCAGTATCGATTAAAAGATATGGAGTTTTTACCTGTAAACGTAAGGATGTATTAATCAATGAATACATTAATGTAATGCTTGTAAATGTTTCTACAACGTTGCTGCAATATTTTGGTTGTAGTCATGTTATGGCAGACATTTCCATAATGCTTTACACATTTTTTCATGTTTTCTAATATGCCAATGACATTATGATTGTTACGCCAGACATTTTTCGAACATTTGAGAAACGTTATTTTTGGAACGTTACAGCCTAGGCTTCTTAAAACTTGTTGAATACATACTGAACATGTCAATAGCGTTCTTTGTTAGCTTGGAAGTGTCTTCGGGGCATAAATATTGGCCAAAAAAAAAATGCTGGACTGCGTAAAGAGCCATTTTCTAAATGGAAGGGAAGGAAGGGAGTCGATGCGCACTGATTAATTCAACATGCGATTTCATTCTACTTGCTCCAATTCATTAGTGTTTAAAAGACAAACCAGAAAATATTTTGTGTAAAAATGAAAGCAAAGTCAATCCATGTGTGAGTCAATCCATGAGCCACAATAGATTTACCCTGATCGTCCTTTCGGTGCCAGCAGTCTCGTCTAAATTTACACTCTGAATTCAGCTGCTGGCGTAGTGAGCGAAAAAAAAAGTCAAAATAGCTGGTGGTGAAGAGTGACCAGACCAAAGTCAATCCTTCATGGGTAGAAGGCTGCTTACTTAGCATGATTTAAAGTTTTTGTACTGAAGGAACTGAGAGAGGGGCTTGTGTGTGTGTGTGTGTGTCTCAGGTGGTGGACATCGAGCGTGGCTTCAGGACGGCGCTCTAGAGGAAAGACTTTGTCAGTGGACATTGATAGATGTGGATAAGTTAAGATAAGAGCTCTAAGGGACAGAGCTCAGAGAATACCGGACATTGACCTTCCCTTTCCGACAAATCATCAGATGTTTATCTGTAAAGGAGCATGGGAAAGCTTGATTTGATCTATTACATGGCTCATGGACTTCACTGAGGTTTGATTTTCAGTCACAGGAATTGTTCAGTTTGCTGAATGTTTTTTCCACTTACATAAAATAAAACAATTACATCCTGTTGTGCTGTTGCAGTTTCTAACCCTATTTTTTCATCCAGATGTATATAAAACAGGAAAAGGTGCAGTGCTATTTCAGGGTTCTGACTCTATGCCACTGACACACATACTCACTCCCTTAAAGCACCTTTGAAATCCAAAATGGAGCCTGGCTACCGTTAACTTGTTCCAGTTCCCCTGCTGATCTTGCGGAGAACAGGGCAGGGAGTTCTGCTGACTCCACACTCGCTGGCTGTCCAGCGGAGGCAGCTCAGAGACTCTGGTCCCCGGCTTCCTGGAGTGACGAACTTGGCAGGCCGCAGAGGTAATGAGCTCCAGACCGAGGAGAGAGCAGCAATTTCTGGCTGCACAGATGATGGTGATGGTGGTGGGTTGGAGTTTGGCCTGCGTTATTCTTTCCTTTAAAAACTCTCCGCAAGACGATCTCTGCTGGCATTTCGAATTGCTTCAAAGCTCAGTGGCAGTGCCTGACCACCAGAACAACTTCAGTGCACCTTGGCATTAATCCTACGCTGTCTGTGGAACCGTACAAGACGCATGAACACCATGAACTATCTCTCATAGGTGTTCCATCTAGTGATCCTCATCGAACGATTCAGTAAGACCTCTTGCCCTGGGAATGGCGGGAGGAGTCATCCTGGAAGAGACCACGCCCATTGTGATAAGAATGTTTCATAAGTCAGAATGAGTCTGGATAGATTTGCTATAAAACCTCTCATTTTTTTAATGCCGATTTTATTTCATGGCAACGCTACCTGTCAATCACGGTCCCATGGGTGGTACCATCAGCTTTTATCTTATAAAAGAGTGAGACCAATCCGTGGCTGCTGTTACCGAAAAATTAAACACCTTCTGACCAATCAGGATAGAGAGCCGTGGTATAATAATATCGTAACACAGACTATTTCACCGTTTGAATTACTTGTAATGAATGATAATAAAATCTAGCACACACTAAATGTCATGTTGCCATGAATTAATTATCGTCTTCGTTTTGTCCGACTACAGATATATCTGTCGTCTAATATTTACCAAAGGGTTATGCTTCCATATGATTTGCTTTGATTACATTTTCACGTATATTGACATTATTCAATCCCTAGTTCTCGGGTGGGATTTAACTTGAGAAGCAAGTAGACCTAATTGACGACATCTCGTTTTGCCGGTGTTTATTCACATTCAAATGCTTTAATCCATAAAGATCACAAAGTGTTCCTTTTTGCAAATGCCTTGCTCGATACGTAATGAATCTGTAATCAAGGTTGATAGCTTCCTTATCTTGTTAATGGACCTGTTAATAACACTAAAGTGAACACACTGAAAGACTTGATGTATACCAGGCCCCAGGCTTAATGCATTGAATTTCAATACGTACATGCTCTACCTGCCTGTGTGTCCATCTTTGTGCTGAGCTCTTTCATTTAATCAAGCATCAATTAAAAAGCCAACGGATCAATTAAGCAATTTTACGGCTAATCATTGGCATGCTCTTTTTTCCTTTTTTTTTTTTTTAATGCAGCCAGCAAAGTGACTGCACACATTGTTAATGCGTCCAAAAAAAAGGGTGGCACTGCCGCTACTCCCGAATGATTTCCGATGAATTTAGACTAATTCTTGAAGTGGAAACACGCCTCCCCTCCAGCGCTGGCAGTCGCTTTGAAAGCACTCGGGCAGCAACTTTCTTCCAATATCTCCTTATTTGAATCAGCTAAATGGCTATTAGCTGAGCCTCTGTGCCAAAACTCTCTACATAATCATAGTGAAGGTGGTACTTTGGACAAGTTTATTGTGACAGCTGTTTGTGTGTGTGTGTTTGGGGGGGGGGGGCTGTAGTGTAGTGCACGTTTCATTTTCATTACAGTGAATGGGTTTGGATGTTTCCGCAGGTCTACCAGCCTACGAGAATGTAAACATTGTGGTCAAATTACAAGCGTTGGCAATTACAGGTGCAAATCCAGTGCTTTGAAATGTCAGATGGAATCTTTATCACGTTTTGTTTCTACAGTGTGAATGTATTATATGGAGTGTGTGCGTGCAGAGCCATACTGTACATTGTAGGTTCACTGCGTGACATTTTCTATTATAGTGGTGGATCAGCAGTACAGCTCAAATGGACTCTAATACCTCTTCTCCAACAAACTGTGCAGCTCACTATGGCTTGGCAATGAATCCAAACCCTGGGCTATCCATATATCCTGACCCTCAGTGTGTGTGTGTGTGTGTGTGTGTGTGTGTGTGTGTATACACAGGGCCAGAGCCAGAAGGAGAGCTCCAAGTCTGCT
>JAQQZR010000005.1:21800321-21817743 GCA_030068235.1 Notoglanidium macrostoma | reverse complement strand
TGTGTGTGTGTGTGTGTGTGTGTGTGTGTGTGTGTGTGTGTGTGTGTGTGTGTGTGTGTGTGTGTGTGTGGTGAGGAGAGATAATGCAGTTTGTCCTCACTGACACTCCGACTTGAAAAAGACTCCACTGCACGGTTTTAATTATGCAGTGTGTTAACTTGGCTCTAAGGTTCGGGCTCCTTATTGAACTCTATAAATCTGTGACGGTGGCGTCTCTGTCCTGTCCTGTCCTGCCTCACACACACATACACATATAGAGACCACACACACACACACACAATCCACTGTTTTAAAAAAAACAGACTCAAGGTTCAAACCTTTGTTATTTCTTTTAATTGACTACAAGACTACTAAAGCCCAAAATGGGTATGTTTTCATATATGCAGTATTTAATGCATTTATGCGGAACCCCGGTGTGTTCTCGGACTCATACGCTTCTTTAGGTAGGTGAGAACACAGCGATCGGACAGGTCTAAGAGTGTCCGAGCGATCGAGATGATCTCGATTCCCGATCAGATTCCAAACTCAGTTGCAGTGAGAAAGTGATTCGAATCTGAATCGACTCGGGTGCAGGAAGTGAATCAAAAATACCATGTTTTGGGTTGGACCATTTTTTTCTTTTTTTTTTTTTATACATGTAAGCAGCTAAACTGCACCAAAGCTTTAGCTCTGTAGAAATGCCATGTACTGGAGATCTGGATATTTACAGTAAATGAACATAACACAAAACAGCATAAACTAGTTATTTATACAACTATCAAATTTTTTTTTATTTAGCCACGGTTCTTCATTTTCCAAGCTTGGGTGATATTTTTGTGGTTTCTACTCGCACTTGGTAAAGCATTTTGCTGTTCTAATTCGCCATGTTTCTGTCCAATGAATGAATTAGTTTTTGATGCCTTTATGAATCACTGAATCATTGAATGAATCAGGATCTGATTCAGAATCAACAAATAACCTAATCGTGAGAAAACCCTGTTTAGACAGCCGATGGAAAAAAATGTCCTCCGTTTTGGCACAATTATCAGTTTAACCTTCAGCATTTTATCATCACACTGGTGCAGATAAAGATTAAATTGACATCACTTAAATTATCAGAAAACTCTGATATTGAAAAGGCATATATTCCCACCCAGATGTTAACTAACTAATATGTGCCCATAGTTTTATGTCTCACTCTATATGGTGAGGATTCTTACTAAAGTATGGATAATATTACCACCTCAGCATTTATTTTTTTTTTTTTTACATATTTATAGCTAGCTCAGCACTTTATTTTAAACATGCAAGCAGTAACTTCTATAATTGCTTGTCAGAGATGTAGCAGGAAATTATACGAGTGTATCCGGACACTTTAGTTTTAACGTCCTATTTCATTAAGAAGAAGCACATTAGAAATGAAATCCGGGCAGTTTAAGATGCAGATTTTGGATCATGGACGCTGCAACTGATTTTTTTTACGTGGTTTTACGTGGAACCCTATAACAGGGTTGTGGAGCTCTTTTTTTTTGTGTGAAGTATCACTTTGGTCACATGACCAGCAGAGACATCTCTCACATCCATCTTTACCAGTCATTTCCAAAATGAATGTTTCATATTAGCATTAGGCTTGGGCCCCTACTGTCTTTAAAATCGCTCCTGCATGGGCTTGAACATGTGTTCACGCAAACAGAAGATACGGTCTCTGTACAGAGTGGCCATATTGTAGTCCCGAGATTTCACCCACACTCTGTTTGGTCTGTAGGTGTGAAACCTGGATGGTCACATGGACATCATGATGTTAAATACTGTGATTGTATTAATATTTCAGTAAAACCATGCTGCACTGCTGAAGCCGCACTCTGTGTACATGCTAATGACGTCCCTTTTCTCACCTCCTTTAACAGGATTATTCTTTTTCTAGTCCTAAAAAAAATCCCAGACCTTTTATTTTTTGCTTCTCCAACCAGTCCTCTAAGCATTAGCATACTTATGAACTTTCACACTCTCTTAATTTCTAAATTAAACACCTGCATTTGTTACCAGCAGCAGTAGAAAAGGTGTCTCGTCAAAGTGCGAGCATTACCGATGTGCGCTAATCACGAGTGGGCCGCTACTCTGCGCTCTCGGCAGGCTATCATCCTGTGTTTCCAGGCCGAACCCTTCTCACCTCCGCCACCCCTGCAGTCACCTGGCATTTAGAGCCGCGAGGAGACATAGTCGCACCATCACTCGCACACAAAGAGCCTCCTGGAAATGCGAGAAAATGATCAGATCTGTCTGAAGTCTCGGCGGACGTTTTTGAAACACATTAAATCACGCTAATTAAATAAAGGATCAGAGGAAATGCTTAGCATGGAGTATTTAGGACCGGATAGGCAAACAGGAACCGAGGAACCAAGACTACCATTTAATTCAGAAGTTTTGAAGAATGCACAAATTTGGAGATCAGACTTAAACTGGAATGTAATCAAAGATGAAGCACAAACAAGTGCTTGTTTTTGTTCTTCTTTCTATTCGGGAAGGGGAACGTTACTAGTTTCGTCGGCGATCTGCTCACTTGGCTCTAACAGTATAATTCACTTCATTTGTCTAGCAATTCTAACAATAGATACTACCACAGAGCACCTTTACAGAAATCATGATGGGGGTTTGAACCTGCTGGCTGATTGGGGCCTTTCTATGTGGAGTTTGCATGTTCGCCCTGTGCCTGTGTGGGTTTCCTCTGAATGCTCTGGTTTCCTCCTATAGCCCAAGGACAGTCTTTATGATGGACCGCTGCTATAAATCTCCAGTATCCGGGTGAGATTCAACACTGAAGCCAGGCTGAGACTTGGTGCAGGCACAGGACCATCCACAGCAACAGAAGGGAAGTTATAAGTACTGGAGCTGAATGCAGTCATACTATAAGGTAACCTATTATGTTTGGGGTATATGTTCATTTTTGAATTGAATGAGTTCACTTTATTTGTCAGTTGGGTTTCATTGCTTGTCCTCGGGTAATCTCCTTATAGGATTAGGCTAACACTAACACATCAACAAATGAAAACACTGAAATGACATACTTACATTTTAGAAGGCACCATTACATTACGTTCGCCGACAGTATTTGAAATTGTCATGATTTAGTTCACAAAGAGGGCAAATACTGGTTACAGGAAGAGAAAAATGCAGTACGTTCATTTGCAGTATATTCATGTAGTTTGCTTTGGTGTCTGGGTGACCAAAAGAAAATAAAATGCTAGCTCATATTAGCTTCATCACCCAATACTCTGCTTTCTTTGGAAATCAAATGATTTTTACATCTTTCACACATGCAGAGGTTCCCAGTCTCAGGATAAGGCTTCACATTGTCTGGGCTGTGTCTAGCTACGAAGGCATATAAATAAAAAAAAATAAACAGGAAGATTTGCTTATAGCGTGACAAGCTCATGGTCTAATTAATCGTTGGTTATTTGGATCGAAGAGTCAGGGGCAGATTCACCAGGTGCCCTGTGCCGTTTAGCGTTATCGACTAGAACTCGGCCTGCTTCCTTAGCTCGGCCCGCTCCTCTGCTAATCTGATCCTGGCGAAGGAAAGTGTGGGATTTGGCATGTG
Organism: Notoglanidium macrostoma; assembly: GCA_030068235.1. NCBI lineage: Eukaryota > Metazoa > Chordata > Actinopteri > Siluriformes > Auchenoglanididae > Notoglanidium > Notoglanidium macrostoma. The sequence goes on along the minus strand of JAQQZR010000005.1, from coordinate 21,814,166 downwards.
TTCGCCCATAAATAAAGAGAGAGCTGTACAAAAGAATGTGTTAATTACTAATTATACAGGGAAAGGAGCAGAGCAAGCAAACGATGAGCTGGAAGGCGAGCGGAGATGATGGCGTGTTACTGCTACTAACGGGAAACAGAAATGAAATGCCGCAATCCAGTCAAACCATTAAGAGTGATGATGATCTGGCAGGCCGGGGAATGTGTAACATCTCGTTGAAAGGCCATACCACTCAGACGGGGATGGAAAATATTTCTTTAACCTTAGCTTAAACATCGTTCCCAAACATTTTGATGACCTGATTCAGTCTCATTACCTTTCTATGTCCTTTTTTTTTTTCCTGAAGTAAAAAAAAAAAGCTTAAATGAACATCTTGTGAGTCTCAGCAGCATGCAGAGTAAGCATGCTGCATGCAGCTATTATCTGAAAATAGAAAATGATAATAAAAGTAAAAAAAAACTCACAGTATTAATAAATAATGTTGTTTTTCCTCACCATGTGGCCCATTAACAGGGGGAAAGGAGTTCTTACTGAATTAAACTTTAAGCAGTTAGTGACACTTGGATGAAATTTAGGATGCCCTCTTTTTAAAAAAAAAAAAAAAAAAAAAAAAAACCCGAATGAAATAATAGATTTGCGGCTGGCATCTTGGCTGCCTGCAACTTTGCCGGGCTCATCATTAAAGCTGGCATCTGCAGGTCTGTGGGAAACATGGCGCGGCCCCTCAGAGCGACGCCGACTCCTGCATCTGTCCCCGCTGCCTGTCTCCTGAGCCTTTCGCTCACTGATGTTAAAAGAAATCTTTATTGTCAGTCACATATCCTATTCACTTTGTTCACCTGCGCTGACAGGCCTGGGCTGTGCTTGTGTGTCTGTGTGTGTGTGTCTGTATCTGTGTATCTGTTGCAGAGAGAGAAAGTGTTTTGCAGGTTGTGTGTTTGTGTGTGTTTGTGTGCGAGTGTGTATACACATCTTCACCCCCCTTCCTTTTCCGAGCGGTGGCATCTCGGAGTTTCTAAACGCTTCCTCATTAGTCTAAATCTGTTTGAAATCTCCAAGTGAGAGGTTGATAATGAAGTGGAAGAAGCAGTGGCCGTCTCTTAAGCCGTGACAGGTGGAGAGACGGAGGAGGCAGAGCTCGGTGATGGGGGAGGACACAGGAGGAGGACGGGGGGTTGCTTGCTTGCCTGGTTGCTTGGTTGGTGGACTTGCAGATTCCACAGCACAGCATTTCACAGTGAGATTCTCACCGTGGCTGATGCCTCATACTTCTGCTGATGCGTACCACCTCCCTTCATCTGCATCCGTGCGGCGCTTTCGCATGTGCGCCTGACAGTTAGCTGAATTATTTAGCTAGCCGCTGCCAGTGTTTACTCTGCTGTTCATTACGCACTCGTGTGTCTGTTAATGAGGTCAATAATTTGAGGCTGACTCCTGAAACAGTACAAGTAACAAGCATTTCAGCACCGAGGAAGAAGGACTGGTCTGTTGAAAACAGAAAAAAAAAGAGCACTTGACTTGTATTAATGTCAAGCACATGAGTGTGGTTTGGGATAATTAAAAGGATTTGGTGTCATATTTCAGGTCAACATTGAGCATTGATTAAATTTTCACGACCTCATATTTTCTTTTTGAATTGAACGTTCCAGTTCATGAATTTGGTAACAGGTCTTACGTCAAAGGTTAGCCAGGTCTGCATCACAAAACCAGCCCACTACGAACAATCTCATACTCTGTCATATCAATGCTGGACGTATTGTAATATTAAAAAGTCTCGATTTATTATGTATCTTACCATAATAAAGAATAACAATAAGAATGCATAAAACAGTGGTCGAATACTACTAGAATTCAAACAAGTACTCTATTTCCGGAGCACGATATGTAGCAAAACTAATAGTTCAGTGACTCCAATTTCCCAACCATTAACCAGCATGGCTTCTTTAGCAGACCCTCTGTTGTGGTTCATCCAATAACATGACTTCATGTAAATGATTTGGCAGCTCATCAGACCAAAGACTAGCTACAGGGCTGAAGACATGATGTCAGAAGGAGGCGGGATTTTGGATTTTCACCGATTTTTCATTTTATTAACCCTCTGATTTGATTAGCAAAGTGGCTTAGTTAGTTGATAAAAGCAGAATGTTTACAAAAAACCCAACTGGACAGAGAAGTAGGCGTTAATCTGTGGCTCATCTGTTCAGAGTTCATGGCGCTAGTCAAAAATGTTAACACGAAGTACATCATATGGGACATGCAGTAATATATCATCGGCATATTTCTTACAGAACACACTTGAGTTTGCAATTATGTCAGACAAGTAGTAGTATATCATCTGCATATATGTTATGTAAGATCCATTAGTTTACAGTCTGATGAGACATGCGGTAATATATCATCTGCATACGTTTTACAGAAAACACCCTAGTTTGCAATCAAATGAGGCATGTAGTAATATATCATCTGCATATATTTTTTTTACATAAGACAGTCCTATAAGAGATGTAATAGTACAGCGTCTGCATTTATTTTTTTACATTAGACCCCTTAGTTTACAATCCTATGAGACATGTAGTTGTATATCATCTGCATATTTTTACATAAGAGACCCGTAAGTTTACAGTCCTATGAAACAAGTAGTGATATTTTGTCTGCATATTTTTTACATAAGACCCCTTTGTTTACAATTGTATGAGGCATGTAATGATACGTCTACATTCCTTGTTTGCACATAAGACCCATTAGTTTACAGTCCCACGAGACACGTAATATAACATGTCTGCATTTTAAAATAATATATTGTCTGCATTTTTTTTTTTTTTTTTTTACATAAGATCCCTTAATTTACAATCCCATGAGACATGTAGTAATATATCATCTGTGGTTTTTTGTACAAAAGTCACACCACGACCGTACGTCAGCTGCAGATGTCGTACCATTGTGAAGTTCCTCCACTTTAAAAATCTCCACCACACCACTGGTCATAACCTTCCTATTGAACTTCCAATTAAATTTAGCGGTAAAGTTTAATCAAGTTGTTTATTTCATCCGCCAAAGGATGTTGAACTCTCCACGTTTCGAGACCCCTCGGCGGAAAGTGGTTTTAAAGAGTCAGTGGCTCAGTCAGTAAATCCGACTACTTTCCAGAATTTGTGGCGAAACGAAATTTTCCGGATGCAATCAGGTTTAAGTCTGGCGACCTCAGAACTGAGGGCAGATAAAAGACGGCGGGTGATGAGAGAAAATGACAGAGGAAGATTTAAGCTGCTAATCACGCTCACAGATTCACTGTTTGGCATCTCGGTTATCGCTCACGTTTGCAGAGGGAGAGATAAGAGTTTACGCTCAGACGGATTGATTATCTCCCAAATAAACAAATATGGGATGCTTCTTTATTAAACCATGACCAAATCTGCTTATTTAAGATTGAGAAAGAAAAAAAAAAACAACATGAGAAAGTTTGCAGGTGCATGAGGATGATCGTTCTCTGATTAAGAAGCTACTCATGAGGCGTATGACGGAGTGGCGTCGACTCGTGTGTTTTTGTTCATTGTTCAGCCGTCTGTAAGTCACACACAGTGGGGCAAGTTGACTTTTAGTAGACGGGTCGAGCAAATTTTTTGCTTCAATAAATAGGAATCGGAACATGTCACGTCATTTACGTTTGCATGAATACAGGTGCGAGCGACAATAAGACAAATGCGTTGAGCCCTTAGTATTGTAGGATACGATGCAGGGAATTTGGACATGATTTATTCATCTTAAAGAATGTTATTCTGTTGCTACTATGAATTATTCAGTAACTACAGAGAAGCTAATAGGAAGTCTGTATACAGTATGAGCTTTGACCTGCTATGGTTCACAGGGTTTGAACTTAGTACATGAGAAGGAGAATAATCAAAAATAAATAAATAAATAGGCTTGTAATTGTCATTCTGCACAGCCCCGGTGCTCACATAATGCAGCCCACTTCAGGTCCTTCCCATCTTATGCAAAGTGACTTGCAGCTGAAGGCCGGCATCAGAAGGCGGCAGCGATATTAAAAAAAAAAAAAGGGCCCCTGATGGATGCGACAATAGCGTCCGCTTTCATCATCGCTCTGAGCGACTGTGTCAAGTCCCTGTGTAGCCTTCATTGTGCATGCATAGTAAATGACTATTTACCTGCCAATGCTTCTGATAAGTCGTGTCGCATCCCTGATGCCCCCCTGCCCTAGCACCTCCCTCCCATCCCTCTCCATCCTTTCGTCTCAGACCCTGGCCACTGCTTTCCTCTTTTGCGTTCTCTACTCTTCTGCCCACAATCACGCGCTGATGAGCTCGCGCTCATCTTCACCGGCTCCTTGCCTAGAGAATTTGTAAGATTACATTTTCCACAGGTGCCATTCTCTGGGGTTTATCTTTGATTGCCTTCTTTCCATTTCCTCTTCACCTTCTTGCACTTTTTTTCCCCTCGACTCTTCCTCCTCCACCCTCTTCCTCGTTCTTCGCCGCTCTCCCGTCTGTCGCCGTGCCCCCGCTGGGGTTTCGGATTGCGGGCGCTCTGTTTATGCAACCCCTTGTTTTGAAGTGACAGGCTGGGATAGATATGCAATATTAAAGAGGGGCCTTATGAATTTTTGACACCTAATTAGTAGCTTCGCGGTTAACATATCGCGGCTTGGGAGGGCAGGCCTATCGACGCGGCCTTCTGAAGTGCCAGCAGTAGGTGCCTGCCATCTCCAATGTATTCTTCCTTAATGTAAGTAGTAATCATCACTCTAAGGTTAATTAATAGCCCTCGGTAGCCGGCGTTTTCGCAGCTAATCGGCTCACCGCTGCACCAATTAGGCTCTTTTCCCCCCTCCTCTCTCTTCAAATGTTAATAGTGCTCTTTCAGGGCTCCAGTGTGCCAGCAAGCGTACAATAGAGCAGCACCTCAGTGACACTGTTACACACCTCGGAGCTCACACACAATTCTATGCTTCTTTATATCGTAATCAGCAACAAGTATAGACATGTTCCGTGCACAACTTTTGCTTTTTGTATAAGTCCTTGTTTTCACACACAGCAGGGGTTTCGCCCTGCGAACTGAAGATGTCGCCAGCTCCAGCGACTTCACCCTCCTGCCCTTACACCCCCTCCTGTCCTTTTGTTCATATTTGATTCCCAGAGGTGTGCGCACACAATAGGTGTCTTCTCGGTGTCTTCTCTTTAATCGTCTGAACATATGCAGAGTGCGGGCGAGAACATGGCGGGACAATGCCAGAGCTCTCGCCGCCGCTTGTAATCAGACACCGATAGAGGAGGAATGAGAGATGCATGGATAAGATGACGATCTCCTGTTTCCTTTCATCTAAAGATCTGCCTCCGTATCTACATCCTGAGTGCGACATCCTAATCACGGCAAATGGCTGCTTACTGTATTCTCTGCTGAGGCTCGGGAGACAGTTGCAAAACGATTGTGGCTTAAAGGCAGAACTAGATCAGAAACACATCATTTTTAATCCCAGATTCATTGTGTAGGTTTTACTTTTCATACAGCCTGTGTGCCTAGTCTGAACATTTTTATAAAAGGCTTGAGGAAAAAAAAAGTTTTAGTGACTAATCAAAACCCAGAAGCTTCAAAACTTAGAGGCCTGACTGTATAGTAATATATATTTATTGTATTTATAAGCAAAAGGAAAGATAAAACCTTGCTTGCATGCTCTCTTGGCTCATCTTTGCCTAAAATGTTATTTATTAAGACCTACATGCCGTCACTTTAAATTGTTCACATAAAATTAATTACCATTGGGATTAAACGGGCAAAAACGTGACCGATTGCTGTTTCTCTTGCTATAATTATAAATAACAATACACAGTATTCTAATGGAGTGGTAAGGAATATAGCATGAGGAAAATAATGAATGATTAATGGGGGGATGTGATGCGGCCTGGAGTGAAACAGATTTATTTATTAGCACCCGGAAGTTTAATATTTTCCACAAATAAAAAAAAAAAAAAAAAATAGGTTTTTATTCCTCTTACACCCCACCACTCTACAAACAAGATCTTTATTGATGAAACAATCACACGCTTTAATCCATAAAAACTCTGTCCTTAAGACTTTCCTGTGTTTTCCGAAGCGCTCTCACTGGATCCTAATTCCGAAAAATGCATTTAAAAAAAATAATCCGTTTATGTTTATGTGGAGCATCTGGAATGTGCCTGTGCAAGCTGTTACCATAGAAACGATAATGTATAATGAGAGCATTTATATAAACCTGTGGCAGGTGTCCGAGGAAACACCAATCCGAATTAAGAATTCAACGCTGCGGTGTTGAAAATGGCGTAAAACATCAGGAGCGTGGATCAAAAGGGTTGTTCTTGGTGTCTCTTAATAAATCATGGGTGTGTTTTGGGTGGAACATGCAATAAACCAATCAAAGAACCTCACGTTCCTTTTAAAATTCAAGGTGCACTTGCATCTTGGTGGATTGCTATTAAAATGGCGAATTTGCCCTTGAAATAACAATGAAGCGCTTAGTCATTAACTTCAGACCAGGTTTTTATTGGTCAATCACATATTTTTGCGTTCCGCTGCCTCAGGATAGCAACGCGCCTGGTCACGCCACGTTTGAAGACCGACAAGCCCATGGGCACGCAAATGGCCACAAGTGAATTGCTATTTAAACAACGTGGGCACCGGATGGGAAAATGACAAGTGCGTCTGCGTTTGCGTTTGGTGCTGCTTTGCGCCAGGTGTAAATCCATGTTTCTGTAAGCTGATGTAAAGTTCTTGTGAGTTAAACACAGCACTAAAGTCCTAACACACCACCGAATTAGCAGTTCTGACATCTACAGAATGAAAACGATCAATTAGCTGATTATCCCATCGAGAGCCTTGATTCGATAATCAGTGTGTCGCTATTAATCACTTTTTATCTCCTAATCAGAGGCTCCTTATTATAACCGGAGAGAAGTCAGACCGGGCCATGTTTTCAATCTCGTCTGTTTTCTTTCATCTGGTAGAGGCCCTGGTTTATTCGGTATAGAGAACAAACTAGTGTATACACCGAGCTTTCAGTTTATGAAGTTTATCCCAGGATTTAGGTCATGTTTATAGAACGAACTATAGTGCTGATATCTTGATCTCGAGCACTTTACTCAGCCGACGCAGACCTGCTATTAATCCTGAGGATCATTCGCAGCTTTTATCCTTCACACTTTTAACTCTGGAATGTTGTTTTAAAGAACTTTAGAAACTTGAGATGTTTGATTGCAAATGTGCTTCAAACCTAACTTATTTGTACTTCTCCATCTTTTATCTGTTCATTTATTTATTTATTTATTTATTTATTTATATATTATTTCTAGTCTCGTAGATTTTTAGTTCATTCTTTTGCACATTTTTTTCTTTCTTTCTTTTTTCTTTTTTTTTTTTTTAATTCGGACTTGATGACAAATCCTTTCATCTCATATGTAAAACCCTGAAAGCGAAACAGTGCAATATTACTGAAGAATAATATTATTTGTTAATTGATTTGTATTCGGTATTAAATAAGGAATATGAGGAAATTAAACCTGAGTTATAAACAAAGCCATCATGAGAAGCGAAAAGGAAAGGCAACGAAACAATGGATCGGTTGATTTCTCGTGCAGCCTGTAACCCTTCCTTTTTTTCCTTTCTTTCTTTCTCTTTCCCTCTGTCTCGGTGCAAAGACCCAGATCTATGAAGTGAAGCGTTGGTTCTGAAAGGCAGAAAGTAAAGTGTCCCTGCATTCGATGTAGTGAATCTGAAATCATCCCCTTCCTGAACGCTCACCTCATTTTCCGAGTCTGCCTCTCCCAACATAAATGCTTTTCATTTATTTATTTATTTAAAAGAAAAATTTTTTTTTTTTTTTTTTTTTTTTTTTTCCATTTAGAATCAATTGACCTGACAGAATGGTGGGCAATTAAGTGATTTTTGTAATGGTCCTAGGGTAATTTGCTTGGGCTTGTCAGCTGTATTTTATGAACTTACCCCGGCTCTGCTCTCTCTCTCTGTGGCGCATAATAGCTGGTAATTTCAAAATCTTTATCCTCTGTTTCCCTCTCAATAAATTGAAATTACAGGAAGTTGTTGGAGAAGCTTAAATTTCCCTCTTTTTGTGCCATTCTTGTTATTCCGTAATTGACAGTAAAGGGAGTCTTTGTACTTAGGCAACCATAACATAATCATGGCTAATGTGTAAACTCTGTCACTTAGTAAGCAAAGAAATGCAGTCTCCAGGGTTCGGCTAAAAATACGGGAAGTTTGCTGCATAGCTAATTGAGGGTATCATTGCTTTGACGTCATTTGGCTAAACTTTCTTCTTTCTCCAACTCCGTGTGTAAAATTGGCTGCGCACCAGTTCAACTAAAACTAAATATGCAAAGAGTTTTGTGCTTCTCCTTTTTTTTTCTCTTTGTGTGGAAGGACAAACATCTCCGTGTACGCCACTCGAATCAAATTAAGATCATGATGCATGTCCCACACTGCGCTGTCATTAGGGATGTTGCGCGAAATACCTTTAGCCGTCTTCTAGCTGCCACTCCTCCATCACATAATGTTTTTCAGCTCATCATCTCGGCTTGTAATAACTCCAGCTGCACATCTGCTTTGCGCCATAACACTTCACTAATTCTTCCCTCATTTCAGCGTGCATCATTCGCTCCTAACACAATCTACATGTATTAGTTGGTAATGACTTAGCGGTTAAGAGCGAATAGATGTCGAGGGAGCCGCAGGCAGGCGCTTTTTCTTCGCCCCGAGCTCCGTTAGATGAATCAGGACGTAAGAGAGAGGATGAAAGGCTTATCAATCAGAATAAACGTTACGTCTGCTTTCAGACTGTGACTTTATCCCTGAGGGACGACACTCCATCGCGAGTAAATATTTGCTCCCCTTTATAATTAACGTTAGAAATGCTGTTTATCCGAAATCTGAAATTTCATTCTGAGGTTGAAATAAGAGTTCCAGCATGTTCAACCGGAAGACCAAGTTCACTTGGATGGTGTCGGCGCTCGTGTTATGTCATAGGTAAGGAGTACAACACTTCTGGATGTGCTGTTGTAGGAAAATAATCAAGGACGTGGCCGAGCGAGGCGAGGAGTTTCTGTACTCACCCTGAAGCTGATCCGTTTGCTAAAACAGCATGCCTCGAAGTCTTTTTTTCTCTCATACAACAGCAATTATCCGAGAAATACATTTGTAAAAAAAATTACTAGACAATAAAACTTTTTAGCTTTTACTGTTTGATAATTACGTTGGTAGAAAAGGAATCGAATACATCAGGACTTCCTGTTGTAGGAAAATAATCAAGAACACCATGGTCTGATGTAACCTGGCACGAAGTGTAGTTATTGTTACCACCACAAAGTTGATTATTTTCCTATAACAGCATGACCCGAGGTGTTTTTGCCAACGGTTGCAATTTTCTCTTCGTTAATGAATGACATGTCATACTTTTTGTCTCTTCATAGCTACGTTTAATGTTGTGGAGTGTCTATGAAACAAGTTAGCTCCTGTTAACAGTTATAAACAGCTACTCCATCACCAGTCTCTCTTTTTTCTGTCTTCTGAAGTTAATAAGATTTTTAAAAAGTTACTAAGGGACCAAGAAACTCCATCCATGAATGTTACGGAAACATTGCTTCACATTGTATCAAAGATTATACTGCATGTTTTTGGTAACCAACAACATGTTTTTAATTCATTTTTTATCAGGTTTAGATTATGTGGCCCGTCCACCATCCTTGTGTAAGGAGTTACGAGTAGAACTAATGCATTAATAAACTAAATCTTCTTTCGTTTCTCTCTTTCTCTCCATCCCTCCATTAAAACCCAAGCCTTCCCCCTGCAACCGTCCCATGCGATCATTTCCGTTTATTATCTCATATTAGGAAGCAGCACCATGCTTACACTTTTAATAGCTTTCCTTGCTGTGCTAAATCTGGTTTGAAATGGCATCCACTAACAATCAGACGCCCATTAAAGACCCCACTGACACATCCATCGCAGAGGACATGATTTTCTTCCTGGATAATTTTGATGAGAATTTTGGAAGCCCTAATTTGTTTAAATTAAAACGCCCAAAAAAAGTATTATGTTTCATCGGGTGAACAAAATGAGCAGGGAAATAAAAATGTTTAATTGAGATTATTATTTGTGTAAAAAGGGTTTTATGGATGAAACTATGTTCATATCCTATATCATGCATGAACAAACTTTTTTCCACCCACTAACTAATAGATGTATCAAATCAGAAGGTTTAATAAAGTCGTATTTAAAATTTAAATGTAAAAATTCACAATTTATTCCCACAAGCCGAGGGTTAGCGTTAGGGTTAGGGTCAGGGTGTTCGTGGCTGATATTTATTTTCTGCATCATTTTGTGGTTGAATATTAGTTTATTAGTTATTAGATCAATATACTTAACAAACTTTGAAACGGTGATAGATATAAACACGATTATTTACACAATGATAGATTTGTCCATTTTGAAACCAGAGTTTTGCAAGAAAACATCATAACTTATGACTAATTATGTTTGGAAAAAATGTGCCTCCAATTAAAACTAATACACATTGCATGGATTATTCAAGGGTGCCAATAGTTCTGCAGCTCTGATATACATATACATATAGATACATACATATTGTGTATTTTGTTCACTAATCTAATAACTCATAAACAGTGTATACAGTCAACTTCAAAACTATTGGCACCCCTCTCTAGAACAGGTAAAGGCAATTGTATAAAATAAACATTATATATATATATATATATATCGATTTAGATTAAATTGTAGATTATTAAACAGTGCTTTGCAGGAAAAGTGCACCAGAAAAGAAAGCCTGCTTAAGAAAAATGAAAAATTTATAATCTTTTATATGCTCAAGTCCAAACTCACAGTCCTGTCACCTGTAAGTATTCACCTTTATTACTAGTTTCTGTAGTTACTGAATAATTCATATTAAGTAATAAATAGTATGATTTATTGTTAATAAATAAGTACTAGTCTGTGATTTTAAGGAGTCAGCTAAAATGATACTCATCACATGCATTATTTATTAATTTCATATGTTTATTTTTATTAAAGGTGCCAAAACTTATTAACCTACCTATTTACATATTCATATAAACACAAAGTTTCTGGTTTATTAGTTATTACATGTATAGCTGATATATTAATAAACTGTAAACTCTGCATATATGTATATGTGCTCATAATTATTGGCACCCTTTATCAACAGTATGAGATTATACATATATAGTATGATCTCAGTGTACAGTATGTAATAGTAGTAAATATTAGAATACATGTTTAAATGTTGAGCATTTGGCGTGAAATCGTAGGAGAAGCAAGACAAAGAGATTTAGTCACACTTAACTTGCAACTGCGGCTCCCACAACGCCACTCCTTTTGCCCAGACACCTTTTTCATACACGAGTGAACCATTCATATTCCATCTGTTCCAGCTCTCACTCTTTGGGGAGGCTGTCAATCTCGGGAAATCATGTGACGCCGGAAAGGGAGGGAGTGATGGGGGGGCGGAAGCATGCCACTGTTACGCAGCTCGCCACCCCTGCGTGGCTCCTGGGACCTTCTTGAGCATTTAGATCTATAGGTGGAGAGTCAGAGAGAAAAAAAGAGAGCGAGCGAGCGAGCGAGAGAGAGAGAGAGAGAGAGAGAGAGAGAGAGGTAGGGCAGTGAGTGCTGCTGCTGTTTCTGCCACCGCTGCTGCATGACCGGGAGGCTGAAGCGAGGCGACACATCTGTCACTGTATTAACTTTCTGTTCCCCAGGAGCCACGAGTCAGTGTTCAGCCCCTGTGTTTTCTACGTGTACACTCACAATGTTGGATGGAACACAACAGCCGACTATTGTGGGCTGGAGAACACCTGTCGTCTGCGTACAAACACCTCGGCTAGGTTACATCCTTTCCAGTTGCACTTTTAAAAGTGCATGTCTTAGCTATTCCTCATGTAAGAACTGTACAGATAAAAAGACATATTTTTCCTGGTTATTTGTAGGATGCAGGATGGCTGCTTATTAATATTAGGTGTTTTATATACTATATATACTTGATATTGAATTTGTATGTACAAAAGAACAGTCCCTAAACATAATCCAACTCTAAACTTGCAATGCAAAATATATCACACATCGTGCAAAGTTTTAGAAAACATTCTCAGGTTCTTCTTTTTATATATTCATCTGTACTGTTTCATTAGGGGTGCCATTAATTATGGACTTGACTTAAATCCTGTGAAAATGCAGGTGTAGAAATATACCCAACGTTACACATCTTGTGGCAACCTGGCTGTGTGTGGCCTAAATTTGCATACTGGAATTTGATTGGCTGTTATATTTGTGATGTGATAGATTGGTGTTATCGTGTCATAACGTACAAGAGCCAATCAGGTTCCGGTATTCAAATTCAGGGATTGCAGCACAAGTTGGAAGTGTGTAGGATTGGTGTTTTTACATTTGCGTATTCATGGAATATAAAAACAGAGTCTCCAAAATTATTGGCACCCTCGATATGGGAGAACCGTTGCGAAATTTAACATTTAAATCATTTTAATCTTATATTTAAAATAAAAATAAAAAACTATGAAGTTAAAAATTATTTAAATTATTTAAACTCTCCTATCTCCCTATATCTCCTGTGAGATTATGGTCACTTCATCTTTGTCATTTCTCAATATCTCAAATCACTTACTGTGTCCCTCGATGACCTAATAAATTGTACCACAGGTGGAATTTGGCCATACGCCTGGACCTGAGGGACTCGTTTTCCACCCCCTGCTCAGGGACGACCAATTTCTGGCCCCTGGTATCTGACCCCGGAGTCTTGCCTTGCAATATGGTGCTGATTACAAGAGCTTTAAGGAAAATAGCCCCTGGAGTCTCAGTGGAGATCTTTGTGCCACTGTTGCTTACATTGTTGTGTTTTGAAAGCCTTGGTGTCTCTCTCTCTCTCTCTCTCTCTCTCTCTCGTATAACACACACACACACACCCTGTATCTGAGGCCTGCAGGGCATTAAGATGCCCATGAATTAATGAAGAACACAGAGGTAATTAAAAGTGGTAGTGGCGAGCTCCTCTGGGCTTTCAGAGGGACAGGAGGTTTGCATGGGGCCCTTCCTCGCCTGCAGGTTGCTACGTGAGCTCCGGGCTTGATTGGCCCGCTGGGTGAAGGTGCAGATTGGAGCACGGCCTCACCTGTGGCCCAGGAAGCCCTCGCAGGGCCGTCCCCAGGCGGGCGGGTCACACGGCCTGCTCTAAACAACCCCCCCGCCGGCCGGCAAGGGCAAAAAACAAGGGCAGGATGCAGGGAGCGGCGGGAGCACTTCCCTGGATTATTGCAGCATGCTGGCCTGTTTACGCTGAGCCGTGACGGACAGCCGGCGCTTGCCCTTTCACAGGATTTACCTCTCGCAGGCCACTGGAAAAGATTTTGGACACCAGGGCATTTTTTTATGTTCTAAACTATCTTCAGAGGCATGAAGCGTAATAACATTATATGAGCGCACTGTATCTGTATCCAAAAGTTATGCAATTCTGGGACAATTTAGCGGCATAATTTCAGCGTGATTACAAAATGATCTGTAATAGCGAATCACAGCAAGAGGCCTCCAAGTCCTACCAAGAAAAAAAGCTTTACAAATGGGTTCTACGTGGAACACACACACAGAAAGGAAAAAACGTTTAAGCGGTTTCCTTCCAAAATAACAAACTAAAGAGTTTTTTTCAGTAGAATCCAAAATCTGAAAAAAGTTTTTGATAAGTGCTATTGTTAATGTTAATGTCAAGTGGGATCTCTAAAAGAACAAGAGATCATGTTATATATA
>JAQQZR010000005.1:21732496-21750388 GCA_030068235.1 Notoglanidium macrostoma | reverse complement strand
CTCTCCCTCTCTCTCTCTCTCTCTCTCTCTCTCTCTCTCTCTCTGTCTGTCTGTCTCTCTTTCCCTCTCTGTCTCTCTCTCTCTGTCTGTCTCTCTTTCTCTCTCTGTCTCTCTTTCTCGCTCTGTCTCTCTCTTTCTCTCCCTGTTTCTCTCTTGCTCTGTCTCTCTTTCTCTCTCTGTCTGTCGCTCTCTTTCTCTCTCTGTCTCTCTCTCTCTCGCGCTCTCTCTCTCTCAAGCGTGCACTCTCTCTCTCACTCTGTCTGTCTTTCTCTTTTGCTCTGCCTGTCTCTCTCTCTCTCTGTCTCTCTTTCTCTCTGTCTGTCTCTCTCTCACTCTCTCGCTCTCTCTCATGCTCTCTCTCTCGCTCTCTTTCTCTGTCTCTCTCTCACGCACACTCTCTCTCTCTCCCCGTCTCTCTCTCTCTCTCTCTCTCTCTCTCACTGTGAGTCGCAGTTCCCAGAGTAAGCGCTACTTGCCTTTTTGCTCATTTCATGGGCTTGTGTTTTGGTTTCAGTCCTCTCTTTGCCCCCTGTCAAATCATTGTTTGTTATCCTAATGTGTTCTCCTGTTCTGTGTCGCACTTTGATTAGTTTGCCTTTTTGCACCCTCCTGTTCCTTTATCACCTGGCAAAGTCTTGTCCATTGTAAATGTGCCTTTATTTCCTCTTCCTTCACGTTTTCCAACTTGAATCGGTTATTGTTTTGATGATGGATTGTCTGTTTCCGATGTTTTCCATGAATGCTAAGTATATAACAATTACCTTAAATGAGTTTCTTTGTTTGTTTGTTAGCTGGTTGGTTAGTTATTTTGTTTCTTAGCCTGTTTATATTTTAAACCTAAGAGCGCTGTTACATGTAATCTACTTTAACATTCATCGTATTTATTTTTGTATTTTAATTCATTACAAAAATGATTTTAAAATGAGTAAAAAAAAAAAGAAAAATCCATAAAACTGTATGCATCTTGCACATAGTGGGGGGAAAAAAAAGTGCAGAACAAAAACCAAAAAAAAAACTTTGAATAAATAAGTACATAAATATATGATGGAAATTAGCGAAATTCATAAAGCCAGCCTTACATTAAAACCGAGAAGGAAAATAAAACGTCTACATTTGTCATTTTGGCCGTTTGGTCTTCTGACAGGACTTTCACTAAAGCAGTGTGTGTTTACGGCACTTGAGTGTCATCCGACATCTGGAGATTTCCAGCTCCGTGTGGATGAGTGATTCCGTTTCTGTTCTGCTAAAAGCGTCTTCAGACACGTGTGACACATACAGTATGTTTGTCCAAGAACCTTCAAGAACATACGGCCGAATTCGTCTCTGTTCTTCATTCGAGTCCGTCAGACGTCCGCGAGAGATTTATTTCAGCGTGTCAATCCTGATAGACAGCAACAGATCCTAGCGTTTATCCATATGCAGTCTTCACAGCATGCTATTTTTCTTTCTTTTTTTTTTTTGGTAACGTTCAAATATACCATATGAAAGATGGCGCAGTAAGGCCCTGCAGTACGGCTTCTAATCCTCTCCGAGAAGCACAATTAAAAAACGATAAGTGGCAAAAAAAAAAAAAAAAAATCAATTAAGTTTGCACTGCCGGGATGGGATCATTATTTCATCGGCAATAATTTGAATGATAGCATAATAAAGAGCATTTTATTTAGAATTAGGCCAGAGCGAGTACTGCGGGAGAAGATGGATGTGTGCAGATAGACGGATCTAATTAGCGCCGTGTTCATTCGCGGCATCACTCTCGGCGGCTTTCTGAGCCGCTCTCTACAGCACGACTTAACGCAGCTAATCCATGTCCACTCCTTAATGACTGCAAATCGCCACGATCACGAGCTGATGAAACGCCGAGGAGATTAATCCTGCACTCCTTCACTAGAGGAGAAGGACTGGAGGACTGGATGGAGTGGTGTAGTGTGGAGCATTTTTACCTTGTGGGAAACTGCACATTGTAATATTCAGTACAAGCGCTAACCCTGCCCCTAACCTTAGCCTTCGTAACTTTTCACGGAAATTGTGTTGTGCGTCTACCATTTTGTGTTCGTCATTACAGCTTCTTTATGTTATGACATCGTTAACCCGATAGCAAAAAAAATAAGTACTGCATACTGTATAAGTTACTGTATATAAAAAGAAAAAGGGAAATAAAAAGTCAATAACCGTCCACAAGGACAGAAATCTTCTGTGCGTACACCTGGACGCGATGGGACGCCAATCCCTCGCATGGCAACACACATCCAGTGGCGGTTTGGAGTCAATAACCAGGCAACGGTGAGGTCGGAGGAAACCAGAGAACCCAGAGGAAACCTACGTGAGCATGAGTCTCCACAGAGACTGCAACCTGAATTCTGGATTGAACCTGGGGAAAAAAAACATAATGAATGAATTAAATTATACAAAAAAAAAAAAAAAAAATCTGATTAATTAATAAATTATTAATTACAAAAAAATAAACAGTATCAAGAAAAAAAGTTGTAATATTGCAAGGACAAAGTCGTAATATCTGATACTATGAGAGAAAAGTTTAAATATACTTAATATAATTATATTAAAGTCATAACATGTGAAATAAAGGTATTACTTTAAGAATAAACTCATAATACTGCGACAAAATATGACATCAGAGCAGCGTCACGTCTTAGTGTGAGAGATGTTGAGGATTTGGTTCTTGTCCGCAGCTGAAGGAGGACTCTCAGGCCGGGGTCGCTTTCAAGGCCATCAACGGTAACAGATATTATGTTCTCGAATTATTTTCCTTTTCCTTTCTCAATATTATTATGACTTTCACCAATTGTCCAAACCTTCTATTATTCTTAATCCGTAACCTTAAAACGCTGTCATAAACACTACATAGGTGGAGCTTGAAGGGGAAAAAATGTCCAGGTAGAAACAGGAAGCAAGCTCACACGAGGTTTGGATTTGAGGGTTAAAATGAAATGATGAAGAAAAAGAAAAAAGCTAGGACTCTGGACCGCTGCCAAGATCTGCCTTCTTCAAATTTACATCTGCTTACTCTGCTTCTTAAATCCACTCATTTCTGTGCGCCTGAGCTTTGCTGACCCCTGCATACACACTCTGCTCTGCTGCATGTTTCGGAGAATAAATTATTATAATGTCGCTCTTCAAATGATGCTGTAGTGGCATTTCCGGTCCACTAGGAAATTTCTACCCAGCCGTTTCATCTCACTGTAACTACAGTCTGGGTTTTTTTTCCTTTTAATTATCTTTTCTCTCTATGAAGCGCTTAGCAGTTCATGCGTGATCGTGGCTTCACCTGACCCTCATTTGGCTGTTTGTGTCTTTCTTTTTCTTTTTTTTTTCCTCGCAAAGATAGAATTTAATTCTGCTGCTTTCGAATGCTAATACGCAGCCTCGCTAGAGAGCGTATTAAAGTGATTCATTTTTTATTACCCAGTGTCCTCATTACAGCTGCGCTGAGAGCCCGGCCTCGGTGTGGAGATAATGAGGGAGCGTTAAGCCACCAGGGGGAGGTAGGGGCAGCTGTTTGAGATGTGGAGACATCTCACGCCTGGTTCGACTCACCTGGAAAGCCTCCAGGACGGCCTTGCTGTTAAGTCAGGATTATGGATATGCTAATAGTACACCTCGTGCTTATTTTTAAATAATTTGTTTTTTCATCTTTAACACTCAGTTGGTTTAATTGCTATTTTTGTTCGACGGTAGGAATGCGGCGAAGCCCCTTAAACTATGTTGTCAAACTTGCTTTGTCTTACAGCCTTAATTATGTGTCACCATCTCAGAAGTTCTTGAAATATTACGCATAATATTTGCTATGCGGCTTTGTCTTTGGTATAGACGTGAATTTGCAGAAAACCTTCTTAATCACCATCTAAGTCGTAACAGCTAATGTCTCCGTGTCGTTCTCTTGGATACTCAAATCTGATTGGTCAAGAAGGTGTTGATTAATTCATGTGACGGATGCTCTGCACAAGCAGACTAACAACGTGTGAAGTCGTCGAGGTTTTCTGCAAGATGTTTATTTAACGTTTAAGGAAGGAGTCTCCAGTGTCAATGCTTTGTAACGGCTGTAACTTTTTAAAAAAATTTTTGCATGGGAAAATCTGTAGCAAGGAGTGCCGTTTCTGAGGACTATGAAGCTGCGTTTTTCTTGCATTATAAACTACAGAGAGCAAAAGAAAAAGTGTCTGGTGAGAGAACAACCGCTGTAACATGAGTGAGGAACAGGAACTAACTTGTTTGGTGGACATTAAATGCAACCAGAAATGGATAAAAAGTGCACATCGTGTGTTATAAAGTAGGAAATTGTGATTGTTTAGATGTTATAGGAAGAAAACAGCGCTGCTACATGAAAAGGATGAACTTTCAGGTGGTGACGGTAATGCCGATTCGACACACCACTTTGTCAGTGATTATTTACCTGTAAAAGCACAGCGCCAAGCGTTTTATTCCTTTCATATCTCAGCTGCTGAATCTGAGCTTGCACGTTTTTTTAAACTTGTCTCCATTGCTTCATAGTTCCAGCGCAAAAGTGAAAGAAATTCCCGGCATTTTTTCCGTCAGCTCCATTAACACACCCCGCATCTCAGACACAAAGTCCCGCCCTTCAGGTTTCTGTATTTCACGGTGCTGACTTCATAGTGTCCTGCTCTGAAATGACAGCTGGATGAAAGATTGTTGTTTGTGTTCCCCGAGAACAGTGAGAGAGATGATAATTCTGCCCCTTTAAGCTTTAAGGCACACACACACACACGCACACACCGGCAGCGTTACCTGTCCTCTCCGAGGCGCAGGCCTCGGTGCTTCTGACTGCATGTCATAATTAGAGTTTGTCATTTTCACACTGCACTCTTTAATTACAGCCTTTTAAGCTCGTCTCCAGGACCCACAAGCCTGTGAAAAGTTCTGCAGCTCCTTCACCAAGCGCTGACAGCCAACCGCCGCTAAATGGGTGTAAAGCGACTGAAAATTCGACTCGGCCAGCAAATTAGACGTCTCGGCGCTGGCCGCAGATGGGTGCCATTAACCTCCCCGGACACAGTGTCACACCACTCCGGCGGATCCGGCGCACCTCGCGCTGTCAGCAGCCTTCATTTCAAACCGACGTAATTAGGAAGCTCTCTCTGTGAAGAACAGATTAAGGAGTCGCTTCACACTCTCAAACATTTCCATAATTCCGCAGGCCGAAGAGCCTGACATTTCCCCAGCTCCACATGTAATTGATAGAAGCAAGTGCAAGAACTTCTTTTTCGTGTGTTCACTCTTTCTCTCTTTCTGTGCTTTATGTCACCGAGAAGGTTAATACGTGGTGCACAAAGGTCAAGCTTTGCTTTAGGACGTCGGATTACGCCATGTTTAGCTCTTTTTGAGTCGGCTCCATGAGTCAGATTAAGTCACGTTTGAATGTAAACGTGTAATACCTCAATCACCATCACTCACCTTTGGCTTTTTTTTTTTTAACGTACAGAAATAGTGCTGATATGAAAGTGGGGGAAAAAACTCACAAGACGTGCAAACCCTTAACACCTCTAATACTATTTCTAGCTAGTGTCAGCTTGCTAACTAGCCTAGCTTGCTCATTTATGTAATGCAGATTGGGGCAAAGTTGCTTGCTTTCACTGTAGGTTTGAAATATTTTCACTATAACACAGAGCTAATCTCGTCTTCCTCGCTAACTAACCCTTGTGGTCCATGTTTGTTTTTCTCACTTGCCCTTTTAACGTGCTTCCAGTTTGGTCAAGATGTAAAAAAGTGCTCAGAACCTTTCTGAAAAGTTGATATTTGGGACATTACCACACCATAAGGCTGAAGCTATGTAGCATTTACACCCACTTTAGTCACTGCTAATTTCCACATAGCTAATAGCTTCAATTATAGACGTAGCACAATGTTTGCTAGCTTGCTGAGACCTCGGCTACTGGTTTACACAGACTAATGTTAGCTAATTTGCAAGCCAGCTTAGTTTACACAATATACAGTAAGTTAGCTAGCATGGTGTCATGCTTAGCTTTAACTGTAAGACATAATAGGTAGCCTTATCCTAGCTTGTTAGTGAGGCTAGATTATTATTAACATTAGCGCTGAACAGGTACCGTTAGCTGAGCTAGCTGCTTAGCTGTCAGCATATGTGCTGCTGTGGTCTAGCTAGCAAAAGTTTGCAAGTGTTTGTACAGTGGTGTTCAGAAGTCTGAGAATTGTTTTGGCCTCATCAGTAATGAATATTTCTCATTAAACATTAGCAATAAAAGTCAAAACAGTTCATCTTATTGACATGAAATGTAAAACTAAGGTTGGTCCAGGTTTCTGTTGTAATTATGAGTTGCCACAGATGAATCAGAGGTTCAAAAAACACTTCTTTAAAGAGGTAAACAAAAAAAAACTGTGTCATTCTAGATCATACTTATTTAAAATCATTCATTCAGTATGAAAAAAATGAAAATGTGGATTTTTTTAAGATCCGTTTTTAAAACAAACTGCAGAATGAGCCAGTTTAAATGAATAACAGGAACAATAAAAGACTTTATGAACTACTTTGTGCAACACGAACACTTAATAAAGCACGTCTCCACAACGAGCCAAGCGTGTGTAAAGTCGAACGTGTCACTGGCAGCGTGTCAAAAGTGTTAAAGCTTAAAAGATTAACGACTGCACCTTCGAATATTGCATTTTTTTTGTCTTATTAAACTTTAAGAAAGAGCAAAGACTGGTGAGGGAGCGACTTTAAAACTGTGGTGGAAAAGGAATAAAACATTCTTTTTTTTTTTTTTTTTAATTAACTTCGGGATGATAACAGTGACCCGCTTCGTCACGCCACCACAAAGTCGCTGATTATTTTCTTCTAACAGCATGTGCGTTCATTTATTTATTTATTTTTTAAATTGCTGAGGAAAATAACATATTAAAACTATCAACCACTTATTTGTTTATTGAATAAAGATCATCTTTTGTCAATAAAAATAATTTGACAAATTCAAATCAACTAAATATTAAGTTATTATAAAATTATTCTCTATATAATTCCTGTTAATAATTTTAAAAAATAACTCAAAACAAAAGGAATCGACTTCAGTGTGGTAGCAGAGGAAAAGAAAAAAAAACGTCATTTAAAATGATTATTTTTTTGATTTAATAATTTACTCCAGCGTTTGGAAAGTTTTGAGAACGTTTTACGGTAAATATGTATGTTGAATCCTCCTGGCCACACCCACCCCGCCCCTTCTTTTGCGTGGCTAATTTTCCGCATGAATGTCAAGCGTGCTACTTCAAAACAATTGCGTTTGATTTGTGTTCGCGTTTCAACATCGCGTTATAAATCTTTCACCTTTATGACATTCCGGTGCTAGAATTCATCCACCTTAGACATCTTTCGTTAAGAGCGTTTTGGACCGGGTCCAGGAAAAGCCACTCGAGTATAATCTAAAGGTTTAGCAGGAATGATGGGTGAATTACTGCCGTCTCGAGTGAGGAGACATATCACACTGGCGGCTTTAATCTTCCCGCTCACACTCCTTTCTCCTCTCCGTTCACATGCTACACACTCCAACACACGTGGAGGAAATATGATCCCGGCGAGTCCGAGCCATTCGTTAGCCTACTTCATCCTAATCACGCTTCTGATTTATTTCCTGACGTCAGCGGTAAGTGGAACAGAAGGTGCTCGGGCTTGTCCGGCGGGTTTCCTTTCCCGCTCGCTCACGTTCACACAGAGCCTCGGGTTTTAATCACTCAGCGTGAGGCCGGCTACAAAGGTCAGCTTCGTTGATTAACTGGAGGAAAGAGGAGTTGTCATCTCTCATAAGACAGATAGGTACGGCATCCGGGGAGAGACGGTAATCAAGCAGCCTGGGTGTTTATAACCACGTTAGACGACGATAACCACCACGCTAGCGCGAAAAACTTTTCGTGACAGTTGAAAAGAATGAGTCACTTCACGTTATTGTATACAGTTCGGAAATATCATTACTACTTACTCGCATTTGAATAAAACACTCCCTGTAGTGCTGTCAGAGGAAAATAATCAATGGCAAGGCGGTGCGATGAAGCAGAGTCACTCTTACACCTCGATAGTTGACATTCCGTCATCGATCTTCCTTCTCTTTCTCTCTCTCAAAGTTAATAAGACAAAATATGCAGCTTGTCATGTTACCAGGAACTCGACTAGTCCTGAGGAGGTTGCCGGAAAACTTTATCCGAATATTTCTGCTCGTATAAGGCGCCGGCACTGGAGACTGTTTTCATCACGGCGCAAATTAAAGTCGCAATTTGTTCCTACAGAAACGATAATATATTCGAAAATTAATCAACACCGTCTGACCAATCAGAATCGAGAGTCCGAGATGACTCCGCTAGCCAAATAAATTTCGGTTTTAAACTAATTAAAGAATAACAAACTTTGCCGTCTTGGCATCCTTTATTTTTCCATCTATAGTTATCTTGAAACATCCACGAAACAATTCCTCACTCACATTCTAGCAGCTATAAACAGTCCTTCTCTCACCAGCGTCTCTTTTTCTTCCCCCATCTCCCCGCAAGAAAAAAGAACTAACGCAGCTTGTCATGTTTCAGAGAAACGACTATTCCGGGAAGCACTTTGTTCTATTTTCCATACTGTCATTATTTCAGACATTAAGAACCGAACTCGCTTTTACGTGATGTAGCCGTACTCACTTAACATTTATCACACCAAAAAGGACAAGTCCAAAAAAGACGACGACGACATAAATTACAGCACTTACTAGCAGTTAGCGCGGACTTGACCTTTTCACAGATACAGATACTTTGCCTTGATGTTTCTGAAACTTCATTCCGATCTAGTACATTTTGTGCGGGTTTCGGAATTCCTGGAATTCCTAATATTCCTGGCTGCGTTTGTTAACAGGGGAAAAAATTCGAAAGATTAGACATTGAACCCTGTTGAAGTGCTTAAGCATTGATAATGGAATGAACGTGATTCTTGATGCTTCCTCTTCTCTCTCTCTCTCTCTCTCTCTCTCTCTCACTCTCACTCTTTCTTTCTCTCGTCTGTGTGGAAATTCATTAGGAATGCAATCACACTCTCAAGTGAATGACCATATCAGCTTACCGAATGCAAATACCAAAACATCTGTAGAGAAGGGGGAAAGGATTATGTGGTCGGTCTATTAACCTCCCGGAGAGATAACTGACACCTTATCTCGCCAAAATGGCAGGAAGAGCTTGACTGCCATCAGCCGAGGTTTGACACAGAAAATTTTCGACAATAATTAATGGGATCAGATGAAATTTTAAATAGGCCTTCGGGTTTCTATTATGGGTCCCCGGGGGTTGAGAGAGCAGGAGCGGGGAGCTTCTGAGCGGCGCAGCGCTCTCTCTCGACGTCCTCCGGCTTGTGATTACAGGAAGTAGATTAGATGGAGCGAGTGTTTTTAGTCGAGCGCTCTCCGTATCATGAGGTCAAGGTCACGGAGGAATGATGTCATGGCAGCCCAGAGGGCATTTTAGTTATCAGAGGATTGGTCAACTGACACCGATCGATAACGAGACCATCGGTGCTTGGCTGAGTAACTCGGGCTTTAGGGTCAGATGTGGTCAGGTGGACACTGGAGAGGACCGTCTCTGACTGACTAGCGGTACATTTCAATCTTCACTGAAAAGAATCAAGAGCATTGATCATTGCCATTTAAGCAGCAACTTGAGTAAAGTGTACATCCGTAGTACTAAAAAACCGGCATGAATAAAATGTTCGATTTGGTCAAGTGAGGAATATAACACTAAATGAAGTGACATTTCATCTTTTTAATGTTAAAATATTCATGAGACACGTTACTTCCTGTTCTTGCTTCCATTACAGCAGCTATAAGACGTCCTTCCGTCAGCAAACTCCCTGATATCGCTCTTTCCCGAAGTCAAACACGGCGAGAAACTTGGCGTCGGGAAATTGAACATTATAGCTCTGACACTGGAGACTCCTTCTATAAATGTTCAATCTGTTTAATCGTTTAACAGAGACGCTCACCACATAAATGATTACACCTGGCTTTTTTATGTCAAACATATTAGAACACGAGTATTAATATAATCCTGCGCTCTGTTGCAGCCGGAACTCCTGTCAGAGCTGTTTTTAAAGACAATTAATCAACTCCTTTCTGAGCAATCCGATTTCCTACCTCATTAACGACCCTAACAAATCTAAACTTTAACAGACGTGACGGCGAGAATGACACCGCAATCCATCTGCTGCCGCGCACACTTCGTATTGTGAAACCTAGCGATTAGCATTCGGCTAGCATCTTTAGCTAGCGTTTGACTAAAACGCATAACGTCTCCTGTGGGGGTTTTTTTTTTCTTACTTCGCACAGAAATGATTTAGGTCTAATGCAGCATCATTATTGTATTATAGCTCATATCTGAGAGATTAGCAATAAATAATTCTGGTTAGCCTTAGCTAATGTTTGGCACCAAAACAATTGCACTTTTTCTTGTCACCCCTTTTCTAATAGTTTTTGTTCTTTGGCTATAAATACTTTTGTATGACTTCTTGTCTTCGTAATAACGCAGTATGAAGATGTTAGCATCCTCGGCTTATACGCATACGTTACAAATGAAAGCATGTCAGTTGGGGTTAAAGCATGAATTCGAAATCGGTTTGACGTACAGCGCATGCTAACTGTTCTAGCTACACTCTCCTGGGACGCTAGCGATCTTTCTTCTTCTTTGTAATGGCTATAGATATTTCGTGAGAGGGCGTATATGACCAGACAAGCTAAAAACACAGCGATGAGGTGAACAAAAACATGCTACTTTCTCACAGACCTGACAGCACACACTCGCTAGTTTATTAGCAGTGTAAACGGAGTAACTAGCCTAATTTACTCGGAGTTTTGTACGTGAAGGTCTTTTTTAGCGCCGAAGCTCCAGTCGCTGTACCACAGGCCGAGTGAATGTGGGGTTATTAGTGCACTCGAGCATTGTCGAGGAGCTGTGATCAAGGCCATGCTGTGCCACTAAATAAACAGTGACAAAATGGTGGTTGTTAACCCCTGCTAGCTAATTTGCTGCCCAATTGGTTTAAAAAGACTGGCGTGGAATTATTCCTGTGAAGAAAAAAAAATAGAATCAGTAAGCTCATTTACAAGGATCACACACACACACACACACACACACACACACACACACAGAGGCCAGAGAGCAACCCGGGACTGTTTTATTGCCGTTATCACTGCAAGAGCTAACCTTGTTATAAGTGGTGCTGAGAACATAATCATGTGTGTGTGTGTGTGTGTGTGTGTGTGTGTGTGTGTGTGTGTGTGTGTGTGTGTGAGAGAGAGAGACTCGTTATAAGTATGCCTATGCATATTTTGCACTACACACACTATTTATGGCCCTTCAACGCAACACATTTCTATACGTCAAGGTGAGACACATGCATATTCATAACTACTAACACACTGGAGGAACATTCCGGAAAAGAGCTCATCATTGTTTTTCTTTTCTTTTTTTTCCCCTTTCTTCCTTTTATTCCCCCAAAGGATGAGTCCGAGGGTGTGCGTGCGTATGTGTGTGCGTGTGCTTGTGTGCATGTGCTTGTGTGTGTGTGTGAATGTTCTGAATGACCCTCTTTCAAGGAAACCGTAGACAAAACAAAGGACTTGTCCATGCAGGTATTTCTTTCTTTCTCTCTCTTATTTTCTCTCTCTCTCTCTCTTATACATAAACAGTTGACTTATCTGTCTATCTGATTGCATAGGGTTACTATTTGGAAAACTGATGTCAACAGTTATAATTCATGTTTATACAGATGGGGCAAAAGTTTGCGTCCTCGACTGTTTTTTAATGGGAAAAGAGGAACCCTGATCGACAAAAGCATAAAAAAGAAAGAAGTAAAGGAAAAGAAACATAAGGAAAAATCAACAGGAAATATTTATGTTCCAAAGGCGAAGGCTTTAAATGCTCAATAAAGGTATTAGAAAATATCTGAAACATTGAATTCATATCCAGTTTAATTTTCTTAATATTTTACCATCAGTAAAACCAAACACACACCAAATAACCTGTTGCTATGGCATTTAAATTTAATTTGTTTTGGGGGTTTTTTCATTTCATTTTAAAGGCGATGCCAATATTTGTTAGAAAGTTCTTTAATTAGCAGTTCATTAAGTATACCAGTTTAGTGAAAAAACAATTTGCAGGAGTTATTGAGTGTTATTATACTATAGTGTGATGATGAGGATTGATCATGCTTTATAAACTGTTTAGAAGGTCCTTCGCTGTTTTCATTCACATTATATTATGGTTATGTGAAGCAATAATATTATTATTATTATTATTATTATTATTATTATTATCCCAGGGAATCTTTCCAAAATTATGGACATAATGGGGTGCACAAACTTTTGCTTGAAGCAAATTAAGATGGATTGTCATGTCTAAATACTGTATATATACAGTATATATGTCAAAGCTGATGGTGATGCTTAGCAAAAATAAATAAAAAAATAAATAAATATCCCAGACGTCTGAGATTTCTAGACTACAAGAAAAGGTTCACGTCTCCGTTCGCCCCTGTCCCCGCCATCCCCCGCTCTCCCTCGTCCCCTCCCCTCATACCCCCCTCCCCCCTGCGCCTGTCCTCCGGCCCCGAGCCCAGACAGCCCTACAAGTCATTACACACCTGTCTGGATGCCGATGAACTTGAACATTGCTCCTGGGTCATGCACTAAGGAACACTGTAGAGCCTGGGCTTTACTGTAAACTTCCCACATTCCACAGCAGCTTAAAGGGGCAGTAAACACACACACACACACACACACACACACCCACACACACACACACACACACACACAGACACCAGACATGGCGGATCACCACCACCAGCTCTTGTTCTCTGTACGCTGAGGGATCAGTCCACTCCTGTGTCTAGAGAGAAGACAAAAGCAGAGCGAGAGGAGCAAGAAGAGATGTTCGGAAAAAGTTTTAGAAAAAAATATATCATAAATTATAAAATATAAAATAGTAGCCTTTGAGAGGGTTTTTTTCCGGGCCTCGTTTTGGATCTTTTTTGGGGGGTAACGTAATAGCGCTATCGGTATCTTTATCTATTCAGTGCTACAAATATCCATATCTGTATTTGAATTGAAATCTTCAGTGTGTGTGGTCTAAACAAGGGAAAAAAAAAAAAGAGCTATAAATATCAGAAGTGTCCGTATCAATGGTGTGTGAATTCTGGCTCTACAGTTCCTCAACCTCAGCTACATCACTCCAGTTCTCAGCTTGTCCAGGATGATCTTCCATTCAGTGCAAGCTCTATATAACAACTTCAGTTTTTTCTGTTTCCCAAAATGTAAACAGCAGGCGATCTCTGTTTGTGAAGCATTCGTGTAAGCTTTCTGGACTGTCCGCTGTTCGTATCGTATCTGTTTCTACTACTTTATCTGTTCGTTCTGATTAATATATTCGTATTCGGCTATATCTCTCGGCTGGATAGGGTCTGAGACGATACGATCGTAACTTCGCATGTAATTCAAACATCGATTCGATGAAAATCTGCAATCAGGGATTGAACGTGTGAGTTTACTTTGACGGATCGGCTCGTGAGGATCCGGCACGGAAATTAATTATTCCTGCGTTCCACGTATTAATTCTGACATTTACACACCCAAAGCTCTCAGTGTGCTCAGTGTGCTTGAATAAATGGCAAGACACTTAGCCACGGCGCTCTCTTCAACAATTGAGGGCTTTAATTGGACGAGGTTAATTTTCTCTTTAAACCCGAAAATGAAACCTGAAAATGAAACCTTTAACGTAACCTGTCACTAACATAACGGAATAAAACGCTTCACCCGGAGTCTGACTTCTCCGTCCTAATTAAAAGTCGGTCCCTTTGTAAAACCTGCGCTTTCTGGAACGCCAGCTCCTCTGCAAATTGTTATTGTTCAATCGAAATGAAGCCTTAGAAAATGTCCACACCACAACGTCGCGTTATAGAAGACGGTGTCAGGATTTCAGCGCGTCATTATGGAGAACGAGGAGAGAAATAAGAGCGTTCGTCTTCACGTCCATCAGCTCGTCATGACGGCTCCGTCCCGAGCGCAGGTCAGGACAGGATCGCTCACTGTAGTGCTGTTACTTTCACATCACACATCACACATCACGCACTCTCACTCCTCACTGCTTCATGTCTGCCGGTATGTTTTATTTATTAAAGGTGCAATAAGTGTCTTTTTATTTATTTCTTATTAGTACGAATAATATACTAAACGTAATATACGTAAACTCGTCCGTCCTGAAAACATAAAAGTTACCTCGTTTGTTACAAAACACCGACACTGGAGACTCCTTCCGTACATGTTGCGTAAACATCTCCTAGACGAAAAGCTAACCAAAAATAAACCAATGTAGTCACTTATATAGAAGCTTTCTAAAGTGTTTCGTAATAATTAAGCATAAAACTATAAAAACGTACATTAAAAAGTCCAGTGACGTGATATATCTGATAACACAAATAAATAAACAGGTAAGCGCAATTCAAAATGGAACTTAAAAACGTTTAGAGGATCTAATAAAGAGTGCACGGCTCTTATTTTATTACTTGTATACACTTAGAGAGAAAAAAAAAAGAAGCGTTCAATGGTTGGTTCCTAAAATGCTTTCTCGTAAAAGGACACCCATGGAATGGTTTATTGTCGTGGATTTTTTATTTTTTTTTGTATGAAAAATATGTTCTAGAACTAAACTATATAGCTAAATACGTGAAAAAACATATGACAAGCTATTAGGTACGTTACCATTCCCGCACAGTGTTCCGGATACCCTGATCAGTATGAAGGATGACTCTTTTTTTTGCGAGTGTGTGGAACTTTTACACTTTCCACTGTAATGGAAACCACAAAATTACACCACTGTAGCAGCAGGTTTCCTGCAGAAGCAGATGATCTACGATGACAAACACCGTTGCACGGGTCCGGCTCATGAATCTGGAAAAACGTCGACTGAGACGAAGGTCAGAGGTTATGTTAACCCTGGAAGTACGTGCAGGCCCGTTGTTCCCTCTGGGAGTAAACTTGACTCCTTTGTGATCCTCCTTGAACAGAGAGAGAGAGAGAGAGAGAGTGGTCAAGCTGTCGTCCATATCTCCATCGCTTTAACGCTTTGAGCCACCATTCATCATACACACTCCATTTCACCAGGCCACTAATCAGACCTGCCACCAATACACACACTATAGATTTACTATTCGGCTGAGCACGGGGACCGGAACCCAAGTCCTGCATTAATCACAGAAATGATCCCGGCATGTTTGGGACTCATGGTGTTTTACTGAAATTATGAGATTAACCACATTTTATCCCACGTCTTATTTTTTAACAAGCTACAACGGCCATAAATGTATCAGAAATCCAAGGCATTACAGCCATGTCTATTAAAAGTTCTCTCTACTTTTATAAATAACCAATATCTATGCATCATATTTTTTCTAAGATAAAAATCCGGACCCCCCCCCCAAAAAAAAGGGCTGTTTAGCTGCAGGTACGGAAGCCAGGTCCCATCCAGAGCCGAGCATTTATCAGCCCCCTAAGTGGCTATAACAAAAGCAATGCTCCCTGGGAGAGAAGCTGACAGCAGTTTTCCCTCGGATCGATCTCGCCGCTGCCTCTGAGTGCTCCAGTTTATGACAAAAGAGTTCACGACACTGCAGTCAGAAAGTCAATACCGTGATAAATACTCTCCTTCTGTTGGTCCCTTGTCCAGCACTTTACCAGGCATTTGCCGTGACAGTTATTACTACTGCAGTAAATCCATGGAGTAGCTCAGGACGGCTCAGAGAGAGAGAGAGAGAGAGAGAGAGAGAGAGACAGAGAGAAAGAGAGAGAGACAGGCAGAGAGACTGAAAAAAATCCTCACTGCTAAATTTATGAGTCCGGGCTTCTAAAGTTTACTTAATTTAAAGACTGCATATATATGACGCAGGGTCAGTGTGTGTGGAGAATTTAGCACTTTGTGTTTCTCTGTGTGTGTGTGTGTGTGTGTGTGTGTGTGTGTGTGTGTGTGTGTGTGTGTGTGTGTGTGTGTGTGTGTGTGTGGGGTTCCTTCAGGGCTGGAAGGGGATTTTCCCGTATCGACTGCTGGTGCGAAAAAGCTCTTGTCTAAACCTGATTATGACAAAAGCAGAGGTTGATTTTTATCACGTCAGAATCGGTTCATTAAGCGTGATGATGCTGTAAAACGCTTAGCATGTGTCATGAAATAAACCCTGTAGCAGCAATAAAGTGTTATTACGTGTTATACGCATGCTATTACACTACATTTAACGCCTTAAAGAACAACGAAAGGTGGCATGAGAAGGCTGGGAGTCATTTGTTTGTTTAACTTCTTTATTTACTAAGAGTAATTTTTTCTTACATAAACTTATTTACATAGTAATTGATTTATTTGCTTATTTATATACATGCATCAACTATTATTTGTGTTCATTTGCTGGTTTCTTTACATGACTACATGTTTGTTTGGTTGCTATATTTTTGCTTACATAATTACTTGCTTACCTACATAATTACATATATGCTTGCAGATAGTCATTTATTTATTTTAACTATGCTTGCTTGTTTCAGTATTTACTAAAACACAGTTTTACTTATGTATTTTTTGCATACGTTTATTTACATACTATTTGATTTATTTGCTTGTTTATAAACAGCCATCTACTTTTATTTGTGTTTGTGTACTAAGGTGCTGTATTGTTTACATGCACTCATTTGCATAACTACATGATTTGTTTTGATTTGTTAGTCTGTTTACTAAGCTATATTTTTGCTTACATAACTACTTGCTTACTTACATAATCACATAAATACTTATTCATATTCAATCATTTATTTAACTCTGCTTGTTTTGTTTGTTTCTTTGCTTACTAAAGTATAGTTTTACTTACATAATTAATTGCTTTCTTATCTATCTATCTATCTATCTATCTATCTATCTATCTATCTATCTATCTATCTATCTATCTGTCTGTCTGTCTGTCTGTCTGTCTGTCTATCTGTCTGTTTATCTGTCTGTCTGTTCCTGTCTGTCTGTCTGTCTGTCTGTCTGTCTGTCTGTGCCTGTCTGTCTGTCTGTCTATCTATCTCTCTGTCTGTCTGTCTGTTTTTCTGTTTGCCTGTCTGCCTGTCTGTCTGTCTGTTATCTGCCTGTCTGTCTGTTTATCTGTCTGTCTGTTTATCTGTCTGTCTGTCTATTTATCTATCTGTCCATCTGCCTGCCTGTTCGTCTGTCTGCCTGTCTGTCTATCTGTCTGTCTGTGCCTATCTATCTATCTATCTATCTCTCTTTCTGTCTGTCTGTTTGTCTTTCTGTCTGTCTGTCTCTCAGTTTGTTTACATGTTTGTGTGTGCTTACATTCCTACTTACTTGGTAATTAATTTACTAGTTATAATTTAATTTACCCATTTATTAACGTTACATATATTTATTTGATTACATCCTTATTTGCTTATTTACTTAACATTATTGCTTTCTTTATTATTAACCTTCTAAATAATTTTTAAATGAGTAAGTATTTTTATGCATATATTTATAAATGTTCTCATCGATATATAAGTATTTATTTAATTATATACTAAGTTGTGTAATGATTTGTTTACATAGGGTTTTTTGTAAATTTAGCTGTTACTTCACATGCATATTTACTTTGCTTATTTACATATTAACATATTTACGCTATTTGTTTGTTTGTTTTTGAGCAGACATGTTGTCATATACACTATATTGCCAAAGGTATTCGCTCACCTGCCTTTATACAGTACCAATATGAACTTAAGTGACATCCCATTCTTAATCCATAGGGTTTAACATGATGTCGGCCCACCCTTTGCAGCTATAACAGCTTCAACTCTTCTGGGCAAGCTCTCCACAAGGTTTAGGAGTGTG
>JAQQZR010000005.1:21699487-21724786 GCA_030068235.1 Notoglanidium macrostoma | reverse complement strand
TTCTAGACATGGTAGAAAAAACAGGAAGTCTCATCAGGATTTGAAATTGTTCTTGTCATTGGTACCATGACTGGACATTATACAATCATATGTTCAAAAACAACAGTCTCTTTAGTGGATTTCTGAGCAATCAACTCTGCGAGAACGAGATCCATTACCTCTTGGATTTGGACCACCTTCATCCCAGAACTCGTACATGGATTCAGGATTCACAACTTTAAAAAAAAATTATAATTTCAAAAATTTCAACTACCTCATTCCACACTTTCAGCACAAGGTTATCATTTGCCACCATGCACCAACAAGCCAGACCTGGAAAACTCTATACTTTTTGTTGTTTGCTATTTTAAGGAGATGCATGCTTACAATAATTCTAGGTTGCAGTGAAGTTCGAGGAGCCTTGCAGTGTTAGGAATGAAGCTAGCATGGCATGAGGCTGAGACATTAACTATGTCTGGAACAGCCGAGCAAACAGCCTCTGAGTACAAGTTCAAAGGCACACACGGACCTGGTTCCGATTAACAACCCGCCAGTCTCGGTGCATGTTTTGGCTGAAGCCTCATAGGCAGCGGCGCTAAATAGGGCAACCAGATTTGCACCATGGGATGAAGTCATGGCATGGCAAGCTGATTATGGAGTTCAACCGACCAATCATGGAGTAGATGCACAGACCAGTAGGCTGTGGTGCATCAAACTTGGAGAAATGACATGGTGAATATACGCCATGTCAAATAAAGAAAAAGAAGAAGAAGAAGAAGAAAGGAACAATTATATCCTGGAGGAGTTTCCTTACTGCCTCGTGCTGACTTCTAACAAGCCGCAAAAGCCAACTTAATAACCCTCCCCCTACCACACGCACACACACACACATATACACTGTCTCCCCTGGCCTCAGGGAGGGTGGGCCGATTAATATCTGCCTACCTTGTTACCTAATTCATTATGGAATAGTAGTTAATTTGATTTGATATTATTTTAATAAAATTCTGTAATATATTAGATTGTTTCAGGCTATCAAAATAATTTTCCAATTATTACGGTTACTCAACCAAGGCTCTTTTTTTCCCCCTTTGTGAGCGGCAGTGGGTCTGACTCGGAATACATTAGCTCCTACAACTCCATCCCGACTGAAGGAAGAAGAAATATATATGCATGATTACACCAGAAATGTTATTACTGGTAATGTGCTGCCTGCAGTACTCAGCAAACGGCCCCACAGATTGATGCGTGATTGGCACAACACGGTGCCGTAAACGCTTCGATTATGTCCTCATAAAAATACATCAGATTCCCTTTTATGCTAATAAACGAGGCCTTGTGTTTTTTTGCGTCTGTTAATTAGGAACACGCTCGAGCAGCTCTGCCCTTCTGGTCGCATCAAGGCAACGTGAGTTTTCACTCGGACTGAATCTGCTTATTACGCCTCAGGCTCGGATTATGAAGCCGACCAATACAGCATTAAATGCTGGCTTCCTTTTAATGTAGGATCACTGCAAACGTAAGAAATAAAACATGCCGCGGTGTGCTGTTATTGTAAAATAATCAGTGATGCAGTGACGGAGTTAGTGTTACTACCTGAAATCTGACCTTGAAGTGCTTTATTCCTCTTATACAGTATCACAGCAAACATTAATTAATCGTTTTATTAATTGATGAATGACACATTGTACTTTTTATCCATTTTAATCCAAAAAACACGTTATAAATGTAAAATAAAGGTCTCTTTGCAGAAAACTTTTCCATATCAACTATTAACACACAACTCTGCATTATTTTTCAGAAGTATGTATTTGGCAATAATAATGATTTCTTTTTTAATTTTTCATAATTATAATAATAATAATTTTTTTAAACATATTTTTTATCCCCTTTTTTTATCCCAAAAAATGCAGCTTGTTATGTTATCAAAAAACTCTAAAGCACAAACTCCTCCTAAAGTTACAGCTTTACCTTTGGAAACATCGATACTAGAGACTCCTGCCAAAAACTTTAATAAACACCTCTTTTCACAAAACTCCACCACATCAACAATTATACACACCTGTTTGTGTGGAGCATCTGCCTTACTATAGAAATGCATAGTCAGCCAAAACTCCTGTCGCTGTTCTAGAAAATTAATCAACATCTCTCTTCTGACCAATCAGAACTGAGCGTTCGACAGTGCTGTGGTATAAATAGATAGCTAACATATATGATTTTTAAAGCCATCTTGCTTTCTTTCTGCCGGACTCTGCTCGTCCCGTCTCCTGAGGCTCTTTGGCGGACATGGCTTCCTCGACCATCCTCATGGTATATTTTAGACTGAGTACTTTATTTTGTTGGATGCAAACCAGAGAACAGTGCACAATAAGTGACTACTAATTAACACCCTCTCATTGCTGTAACATTGTTGGAATCCATTTTCATTAAAACTCTTCTGCCAGACTGGGGACCAACGTTTTCGGAAAGATCCTAAGAGAGCCGCTTAAGAATCATCATGGGGAGGTCACGATCCTCCCAATGGACACTCCCTCGCTTTCGATATCGACCTTGGGTCTCACACAAAGAAATGCCCCCCTTCTCCAAAGTGGAAAGCGCCAATTTCCGAAGTCTCCTGCTGAAGTACAGACCATTTGGCAATGAAGAAACGTCTTGTTTTTCTCTTTTTGATGAGTGTTAAGCTGGCACTGTGTGGACTCTAGTTCCATAAAAACTGCAAAGGAAGTGATTCTCTATCAATTAATTACATATCTTTTACTTTCTTGAACACTTCCTGCAAACTTTTCTCTTTTTTCTTTTAAACTGAGATGAACTTGCAGAACCACAGATGAAGTGGAGTGCAGAAAATACAGTAGACTAGGGTTTTAGACGAGAAGAAGGCTGAAGCAGTGTCCATGCTACTTTGTAATGGCCCAGTTTTCAGCCTCATTTTGATGCTAAGTCCATTTTCTTTTGCTGTGATTAATAGATGAAACTTTTTTGGTTCAAACTGGGCTGTGTTCAAATCTCAAATCAGGTCATTCATCGTGGCTATCGATAGTATGCACAAAGACCTGTCTGGGTCAGCAGTTTATTTACTTATGTGATAAATAAAGAAAGAAAGGTTTCAATATTTTTATGTCAGTGATGAATCCACATTTGGATGACCTCTTAATAGAAGATCGTACACTGCTCCGGACAGTACCTTATCTTATAAAGAGAACATTATACGATCTGCATGAGATGTGAAGATTTGACGATGTCTCACATGTAAAAAATAAATAAATAAATAAATAAATAAAAAGACAATAACAACATTTCATGTCATTTCATGCTTGCTTAAAGCATTTGCGTGGTCATAGAGTAGTGAAATGCCCTGGTCAGACACAACCTCTCGTTCTGGGTTTATTTAGTACTTGTGGAAGGAGGCTTTAATATCGGTACTTTGTAACAGAAGTAAAGCTGTAAGGACGAGTTATCCTTTATGACAGAGAAACTTCTGCTTTGCAGTTTCTCACTTGGAAATTAATCCACTTTGGGCTGGTAACAGTAACTCCACCTCATGTTGATCCATATCACACTACCCCATGACTGATTGTTTCCGTCTTTACATAATTAGAGTTTTTTTTAAAGGCTGGAAGATCAAGAAGTGATGATTTCTATCAGAAGAGCTACAGAGAAGGGGGAAATAGTCATATTAATTGTTAACCTGTGCCAAGAGGAGGACTGAAGGTGATGAGATTAAAAGCAGGATTTTTTACATGAACTTGGATAGTCTTTCTGATATGATCATAAGAATTCTGCTTATATTATGTCCTTATTGATGCCATTGTGCAATTTAAAAAGCTTTGCAGGATTCAAGTCATGAGGTATATGAAGCCACAAGATACACTGAGTCTCCTGGGTCTATGCATCTCACCTAAAGCTCTCAGGAAGCATCCAGGACAGGCATGGGACCTTGTGCCACTGTCACGCTGGGTCAAAAAAGGAAGTCGCAACACTTTATTCCAATGACACACTCATTTTTAAAGTAATTTTTCCACATGGCATGCTGTTTTTGAAGGCAACTGCAAGCTGGAGGATAAGACCCTTTGCCAGGCTTGCCTCCTTAGCCTGATTTGAATAAGGAGCTTTGAATTAAGTGGACAGGCCCCCTTAGACAACCAGTGGTGTGCTTTTAAGAAAGCGACCGTGTCAGAGGAAGTAATTTTGATTGACGTTATGAGGAAATTTTCAGGCCGGCTGATTTAATTGTGAGTGCCAGGGGGTATCATCGGGGGCCAGGTAATGGTGCTTTTTTGGAAGGACGTTTTGATCTGGGCTTCTCCCCGTGGTACCCGTCCGCGCAAGCACCGCAGGCCAGAGGGCAGGAGAACAAAGGCACCTTTATGTCTGTGAATTTCACGTACTCTGCTTTGAAAACAAATGGGCAGTTGCGGTGCAGAATGGATTCCCAAGCCCATTTGATGTGAAGTCTTTAGTGTCAAGAGTAGCATATTCATTGATAAAAGGACAGGGAGGGAGGGAAGGAGAGCAAGTGAGGGATGGGGAAAGGGGAGGCAGCTGCATCTTCTTACAAACAGATTCACTTGCATCTCGGACGGAAGAGGTGTGGATGGGTTTTTTAAATGGGCCTGGAGGATTAGGGTGGAGAGTTCAATGAGAGACAGATTGAACTGAGCTTGAATGGAGTGGAAGTGGAAGAGAAAAAAACCCCTGGACCTGATCTTCTGAGACCATCCTTGTGTTGAGAGGTTATAAGTTCATGTCTCAACACGAATCAGGTCTGACCTTCCAATCGACTGAGTGGCCAGTCAGTCAATCTCACTGCAAAGGGCTCAGGACTAGTGTGCACTTCCAGCTAGTGCTAATGCT
This sequence comes from Notoglanidium macrostoma, assembly GCA_030068235.1. Classification (NCBI taxonomy): domain Eukaryota; kingdom Metazoa; phylum Chordata; class Actinopteri; order Siluriformes; family Auchenoglanididae; genus Notoglanidium; species Notoglanidium macrostoma. Next base: position 21,719,953 of record JAQQZR010000005.1, on the reverse strand, counting down.
GCAACCCAGGCAAGTTACCCACTTACACATGGCCATGCACTCTATGAAAATCCAGGTAGAATCACATAGTGCTTATGAACATGGAAATCTAATTATCAATATCCTACTATTGACCAGAAAAGGATGGGGTTCCCTTTTAAGTAGGGTTTCTCTCAAGGATTCGTCCTTATGTCATTTTTCCTCACCACTGGTGGCTTCTAATTGCTCATTAGAGAGCTAGATCTAGCCCAGATTTCTGCAAAATGGTTTTCTTGGTTGTTGTTGATGGTGGTACAGGGGATAGTGTTGTCACCTCAGAGCTCCAGGATACCTGGTTCGATCCTAAACTCAGGGTACTGTCTGCATATTTTCCCTATCTCCATGGAGATTCCTACTGTTTCTATGGTTTAAACCCAGTTCCCAATGTCTTGCCTATGTCAAATTGCCCTAAGGTGTGAAGGTGTTTCCAGGATGCCCTGCAATGAACTGGCATCTCAACCAGGATGTATTTCTGCCTGGTGACACCCTCATTACCCAGACCAAAATAAGTACAGGACTAGTAGTATTACTCAGGAATCAACTATGTCCTATGCTAGATACTGTATGATTTAGATTAGTGACTGTACATTGCAATTGTGACTCTCAGGTTCCTAGCCCTGGTCCTGGAGAAGCCCTATCCTTTACATTATAGTGTTTTCAATGCTCTAACACACCAACTTCATCTCAGGAAGGGCTCTTTGGATTAGTTGAATCAAGAGTATTGGGAGCAGCGAAAACATTAAAAGGGGGTTCTCCAGGACAAGCATTGGGAATCTGTGGTGTAACTAATTGGGCATTGCCATAACTTTCAGGTTAATTGTATATTTTTACACTGCTATCACTCTGGTACACTCGTAGGTAAAAGAGCTTGGTTCTTCAAAGGCTTGGATAGTTCTTTGGATAGGGTTCTTACCTTTGTACTGTAGGAACTGGTTTGAAAAGCAAACACTCGGTTGTAGGATTCTAAGTAGAACATTTAAAGGTTTCTCTAGAAAACAGGGTTTTATGTTCTTTAGCTGTGCTAGTGGTTTGTGTTTTACTTTGTAATAGTTTTTGGCACACCTAGGACTACATTGTGGAAAGCACTTACATTTAATTCAGGTTTGGAAGTGTTTTACAGTGAGAGGTTTGGCAGAATGTTCAGCAGGTTGTTTGGTATTACTAACTCTTCAACTGCACACTTTCATTTCCATGACGGCCCACTTCACTGTTTAGACATTTGTTTGGTACTTATAATTTTCATAACAAATTCCACATATGGAATAAGCTCTAGAACATTCATTATAGCTGGTGTGTGTGAAGCATGAACTATCGGTAAACAATAATACAATAAACAATTACTACTTGTCCAGTTACTTGTCAACCATACCAGCCATTTATATACAGCAAATCTGCAACTGTAGTCCAGATGTGAACCTCAAACAAACAAAAAAATCACTCTAATTCAGTGAGTCTAGTTTTCCAAATATGAACCAATGCAGCATCTGTACTAGATTCTTAGTTGTTTGGTTGAAGCAAATCATCTGGTTAATACAAAATACACATATTTCTTTTTTTTTTCTTTTTTTTAGCATTATTGGAAGGAGTCTCCTGTGTCAGCAATTTGTAGCTGTCATAGGTAAAGATGTACCTTTTTTCTTTTTACATGGGAAGGTCTTCAGGACAGGCAGACTTTTTTTTTAGAGCCCATGGCTTTAGTCAAAAGTGGTAGCATGCAGCACCATTGCTAAACAAAACATAACCACATTTCGAATTGCTTTATTTACACCCATGAACTAATCACCACTGGTTTGGAATTAAAGGCTCGCTAATCAGTCATGTTTCTCTTTGGTTGACCCAAGAAATTTTCAGCTGAATACTCTTGATTTATATTTTCCCAGTCATAGATATGCATAAATACCTTCAAACTAAAGTTAAAGGCATAGAATATCAAGGTCAGTTAATTGGTCTGTAAATTTTATTTATGTTTCATTTTTGTGATATCATACTATCATGGGAAGTAATCATGCTCGGTGATCTGTGTTTGTTGTTTCGTGTTTGTTTGATTTTTTTTCCCTTCGGTTGTCATCTCATCATGTAAAATAGTCAATTTCATGGCTCTAATGTTGCCAGTACCTGTGTATGATCAATTGAGGACAAATTTCACATTTGAATGTAGATTTATGCATAGGCTTAAAAATGAGCTTCTGAGTGTATTTGTGGTTGTAACTGAGATTGTCGTGTACTTATCACAGTTTTACTAGCTGTCTCTCTATGGAAGGTATCTAAAGAAGAACGGCTTGGGAAACAATCAAAAACACAGAGCGGGAACTTAAGTGAAAATAGTTTATTTCAGTGAAAAGTGAAAAGTTTATTTCATAAGTGAAATAAACTTCGTAACTTATGAATGTTTTGTGTCCTTCAGTCTTCTGAATGACAAAAACATTTGAGGGAAGTTTACAGAAGACCAGCGGTGGTGGGATGCTCATTGAAATAACATCAGGGATCCTCAAGTTCTTGAGAGCACAACTGGTGCCCATTTCATTTCTGGAAACGAGGCTTTCTGGGCTGTTTGGTCACGTGGTAGAATTTGGACATTCTTTGAGTTGGCTGAATGACTAGACTACACAGTTCTCAGTAAGCAACAAATCAAAACATGGTGAAAGGATCAACATTTGGAGACTTAGAGAGAGACTTGGAGAGACTTTTTAGCTATACATGTCCTACAACATAGTGTTAGACTCTTCAGTTTAGACCTTGGCAAAAAATCAGCATTGATCTTTAATGAGATGGATAAAAACGCACACAAAAACATCCCAATGAGCAAAACTGGTCCGATCAAGCCAATAGGGGCGGGGCTTCAGTCATCCACGTCATTCACATTGTTGCATGGATTTTCCACAACATTTTCAAATTTTCTAACACTGCACAAGATCTCAGTAAATATAGTTTGTCCAGATCATGAAACTAATACTAAACTAACATTTTAGCCATTTCCAACAATTATGTGCTACCCCTGTTTATTAATAATTTTACTAACTTATTATTAATTGCACATCAGTTTGATGTGGAAAATCTGCAGAGCGATTTTGCAAAGGGAACAAAACGTCTAGAATATTACGGCCCAACCCCCCCCCCCCAAAAAATAAACCCTTTCAAATCCATCTAAACACCATCCTAAATGTGTGCTTTGATTTCAATAGAGAAATTGTCTCATTTCAGTTGATTATTTTCGGATGGCAAAGATCAAAGCCTCGTCGCTGGCACGGCTTCACTAACCTGCCCAAGTGAACACATTTGGAATGTGTGATTTTAGCCCGTGATTATTTAACCAGGGCTGCATTGTTGATTTTATTATATAAGTCAATAATCTTCTCTATTCCCCAGATTTAGTTAATCTGCCTAATTACAAATTAGCATTCTCCGCATACCAGTCCTAGATTTCCAAATTAACACCCCCGCTTCCAGGGGACGGTGAATCAACCACGCTCTCTAATTCCTCCGCGGACCGCGTGATGCACGGCAGATCGCTCTCCTCCTCCTCCTTCTCCTCCTCCTCCGTTCATCCCCTTCTTTCCTGAGTTATTTTCCCCCTCAATTGTTTGTTGCAGAGTGATGGAGGAAAACACGATGAGACTTCAGTGTTGGCATCCTCGCTCGCTCTTTCCTCCACATTAATGCATGTGAGTGCTTCGATCAGGGGCATTAATAACAATTAGGAAGCTAAGTGTTGAGGTGGGGCCTGAACGCTGCTGCTCGACTCTCGGAGGTTCGAATATTGGCAGTGACTGACGATCGTTTGGTGGCGTAGCCTCGGAAATGTCTTTAATTAGCGGGGAAGGAGGAAAATCTAGATAACGCCTGGATAAATCGTATGTTACCTTTTGAACAAGGAGAATATAAAGCTAAGTGCTATGAGGTTTTATTAATCTGGAGTTTAAGATACGTATACGTGGGTGTGTACACGTCTGTATCAGTCAGTACTGTACATTGATGTCTCTTAGAAACCATGAATCTATTTCACCCAAGCAAGGTGGAAATGTTTTTATTTAGGCTACTTTTAAATCTTGCCTTGGCGTCAGCCTGCAAACACAAAGTTTTAATATGTCAATGACCTAATAAAAAAGAAAGTTAGCCAACCGATCATGTTTAAACACTGCGAGTGACCTTCACTTCAAGCGGTTTAGACAGAGACTGATACTGATACTTAAAAACTCATGAAAACTCATTTCCTATAATACACTTAAATGAAAATTCTTTCAAATGTGGCAATAATGTTTCTTCTAAGTAGATTAGGCCGTAAATGTGTTGCCAAAGAATCAAATCTTTGATGCGATTTTTCTCACTTTATGTGTTTAATCATAGATACTTTGATGTAATCATGAAGATTTGTTTAAGGAGACATTTATTTAACATTTATGGAAGGGGGCTCCAGTTTCAGTGCAGCCAGTAAACTTTCAAGTTTCCAGTTATATGACGAGCTGTGTTGTTTTTTGTCTTTTTCTTTTTTTTGCCTTCTTAACTTCAGTTAAGAGAGAGTAAAAAAGATGGAATGTCTTCAATAATGTAAGTCATTTAAACCCACGCCAGTACTAATATAAAGTTTATATATTAGGTCATAATTTTTCTTTCAACTTTCATGAGCTCAACATTGAGATACAGTAAATAAGATAGTAAAAGAAATCCTGTACACCAGTGCAGTATATGTTGCCTCGCGTTATCAAACATCAAGCATTTGCTTGGCTGTGTTTACACTGTTAGCAACATCCCTCCTGCGGCCCAAGTGTTTGATTTGCTCCAGATCTGACGGTCAAAAGATTGAGCTCTTCCCGTTGCTCTCTGTGCAGCCGCAGAGCCTCCAAATCCCCACTTACAGCATGAAAGTAAGAGACGGTTGAGGGGGAGAGAAAAAAATCCCATCTCCGTAGTCCCACGTCAAATACAGAGTCGAGGGCAACGAGAGGAGAGATAAACAGATTTGAAAAAGCAATCAACATTTCCCTAAAGCTCGGGAGCTGATTTGCATCCGATTCCGAGATCATGTTTTATTTATCAGTAATCACGACCAATCAGGGGAGAAATTAATCAATGAAGGCGCGAGCAGCAGCGATATCCGGCCATCTGGGGGTCACACTTATCCACCGCTCGAGCCCCGGCACACTCGGCTCACTCCTCCTCGCTCCTGGGCGCCCACTCCTGCCTACATCACCCTCCTCCTTCCCTCTTTCCGCTACGTTTGTCATGGGCCCATATTTAGGTGACTGATTTTTTTTTTTTTTCCCAATGAGCTCTAAGGAACTCCATATGGCCAGGATCAAAGGTGTTGCTGGGTGCATGGTTCTGCTTTATTGCCAGCCGCTGCTGTTAATTAGAAAACAAGATCAGAGGCAGTATTAAAATCCAATTAAATTGATATGAACAGATTGCCAAGTGATGTTCGCTAATGTATAATTGAGCACCATGCAAATTTCACTGGCTGCCTTTTGTTTTTCCGTGTCTCCCCGTCTATCTCTCTCGCGCAGAATGAGCAATGGAGCTTGAAAGTTTTTTTTTTTTCTTCATCTTCTACTTCTTATTCTTCTTCTTCTGTTAAAGATAAACAAGTTAATGCCGTGAGATGGGGGTGTTGCTTTCATCAGTCGGGTTATAAGTGACATCCTCCCTGATGGTGAGGCGATCTGGAGCACAGGGTTGCTCAGAGGAAGCATTAACCCAGCATTCCTCAGGATCTCACTTGCAAAAACAGAGACTAAACAGAGACATGCATGGACATGCCTACAGGACGAGGCCGGAGAGCCCGAGGGACTGCACGTGAACCGTGAAGTCAAACCCACACACGCAGAGATCCGATATATTAGACTGAGGGGTTGCAAAATAAAGGGAAAGTGTATAAATGGTGTACTGTAAAACAAAAACAAAAAAAAATACAGTAAACATATTTATAGAATAGTAAATGTAATCTTACATCATATGACCCATAATTCAGTGCATTTGTTTATGGTTTTAAGGAAAGTGGAAAGTCATCTGAGGGTTAAGGGACTTGATAAAGGACACATCCATGGTAGGTTCTGGGATCTGAACACACAACCTTCTGATCTGTAACTCAAAGCCTTAACCACAGAGTCAACACAACTATCACTATTATGGTGAAAGACTCTGACTAATGTGAATTAGTTGTCCTAGGATCATTTGTGGGTGTGTTCTCGAGTTGGACACTTAAATCTTACAGTAATGTGTGTGTGTGTGTGTGTTAGTTATTATTTCATTTGTTAATAAATAGAAAAGGTGTGAGCAACCAAAATATGTTCCCAAACAAGGAGATACCCCTGCTGCAAACAAGACGAGATGACAGGTTGCCTCTCACGTTGATTTACACCTTCGATGACAATTTCTCCTTGTGTGTGACTAAATTGTGTAAGTGAAGCATAATCTGCGAGAGCGTTCGATATGTGCGGCACACACACTCCTCCGCCATGAAGACGTGTTACAGCTGACTGGTACAAAGCACTGACACCGGAGACTCCTTTCAAAAACTGAAATTTAGAGAAAGCAGCATAATCATATCAACAGTTACTCACGTTTGCAAGCCGTTTGTGTACATTAAGGTATAAGGATAACGTATTACAGGTGAAACTACTGTCAGAGCTGCTGCAAGGGAAAATAAATCAACAACCTGTAAAGAATCAGATGCAGGAATTTGACAGCGCTGTGGTATAAATGTAGTCAATTTATACTTAGACTGGGAGATGGATCAGGGCCAAACATGAGCGTGATGTCGCCAACGACAAAACAATTTCCAAAGCTTGTGCCTGATCAATAGATATTTGAAATCATATTAAATGTACACTATGAAGATCGACTGGTGCTAATAAGGAGTATTGTTCAGGTGTGAATGTGGTTAGTGAAAGCCTTCATCCTAAATCTGTGTGTGTGTGTGTGTGTGTGTGTGTGTGTGTGTGTGTGAGTGTGTGTGTGTGTGTCCCTTCCCCGACACCCCCCAGATCTGCCCAGGCACTGCATGAAGCCAAAGTGCATGCAGCTGGAGGGCTTTGTCTCTCTGTCCCTCCTCCACGACTCCATCTGAAAGGTCCTCGCAGTCAAGTGAAAAGGAGGCGAAGAAAAAAAAATCCTTCAAGTCACATAATAGCATGCTAATGTGATTGTCAGGAAATAAAACTTGAGTATCGGAAATTGCGCCAAAAGCCCCACCATAAATCGGCCCCAAAAAAGGAAAGATGCTCCTCGTTTTATGAATAGCAATAAAAAACCTCGATAATTTGCAATAAAAGGCGATAGGGAGTATGTAAAGCGCATAAGGGTCGACGCGACATGAGCGGAGTCAGGTTTTTTAGGATTTACACAGTGATACGGATATCACAGAGAGAAATCAGCGCTATTCACACACTGCACACATCACTGTTCTGGAGCGAGTGATGAAAATAAAAGTGCATGATTCATTACGTAAACGAGGCGCATTTCACTCTCAAAACGTCTGACCACGATCCTCATTTCAGTCTGTCTCAAAATAATAAGATGGCTAAAACCTTAGTTAAGCATTTTTATCAATTATCAGAAAATATAGGTAATATGAAATAAGTGTTTTGAGATGTTGATTTTATTCTGTCATTTGGCAGTTTATTCAAATAATTAATAGTATAGTATGATGCCTTTTGAAGTAAAGTTTTATGGATTTAAAAGTCATAACTCACAACATAAATATAAATCAACCTTTAAAAATATACTGTATAAATACAGCATATTAACAATGAGGTATAGTGTAATATTGAAGCATATTGTACGTATAGCATAATAGTGAAGTACTATTGCAGGTATTGTGTAATGACAAAGTATGAGACAAGCACAGCATAATATTGAATCATGTTATGAAGATATTGTAATAAATATGCTACATGGCTAGAATAAGTTAACTACATTGTAGTAGTGTAACAGTGAAGTATGTTATATTTAAGTATAGTATAATAGTGAAGTTTATTGTAAATGTAGTGTAGCAATAAAGTATGCTATAAGTAGTGTAATAGGTCGTTTTAGGTACAGTGTAATAGTGAACTATGTCATACGAATGGTGAAAGAGTGAAGTATAGTGTAATAACGAAGTATACTTTAAGCATATTGTAATAGTAAAGTATGCTATAATTAGTGTAAGAGTAAAATATGTTGCAAGTACGGTGTAATAGTGAACTATGTGATAAGAACGGTGCAATAGTGAAGTAGGCTGTAAGTATAGTGTAACGATGAAGTTTACTGTAAGTACAGTGTTATAGTGAAGTATATTGTAAATATAGTGTAGTAGTAAAGCATTCTGTAAGTAGTGCAAAAATGAAGTATGTCAAAAAATAGTAAAATATGTTGTCAGAATGGTGTAATAGTGAAGTATGGTGTAATAACGAAGTATATCATAAGTACAGAGTAATGTACATAGTGTACATATAGTGTAATAGTAAAGTATGTTATAAGTACAGTGTAATACTGAAGTATATTGTAAGTATAGTATAATAGCGGAGTATAATTTAAGAACAGTGTAATTATAAGCATTGTCTAATAGTGAAGTATGTTGTAAGTATAGAATAATAGTGGCGTAAATTGTAAGAACAGTGTAACAATGAAGTATATTTTAAGTATAGTTGATATCACAACTACAGTTTAGTAGTGAAGTATGTAAGTACCTTGTATTTGTTGTAAGTATATTGTAATAGTGTATATTGAGAAGTACGGTATTATACTGTATATTGAAAGTATAGTGTAATAGTGAAACATATTTTAAGTATAGTGATGTATATCATGAGTACAGTGAAATCATGAAGTATATGTAGTGTAATTGTGAAGCATGCTGTAAGTATAGTGTAATAGCCAAGTATGTAAAGCAATTTAGGTTGTAAGTACAGTGTAATAGTAATAGTGAAGTACTGTATATTGTACCTATAGTGTAACAGTGAAGTATATTATAAATACCAAGTAATACTGATTTATACTGAATGCTCTCTCTGATAATGAAGTATGTAGTAAATATAGTTTATTGAGCCCTTTCACTTTCTGACATTTCTCCTCTAATTCTATCAAATGTTAATCACAATTCAGATATATATAGAGAGAGAGGGTCATGACGAAACAATTCTTGCATTTACTTCTTTTTAAATCATCGTTCAGTTGATTTTACCTCGTGCTTTGTTTGGTAGCTCGTTGCAAGATGCAAACAGTTCATTTTTTCCAATTGGTAACCATGCAAACTTTTGGATGAAAGCTGTTTAAGCTGTTATAAGATATAGTTTATCACAATGATCAGATTAGTTGGTGCATGTGTAACATTAATGTCGTTTTTTTTCTACATGTAAACATGTAGTCAAATAGGCTATTCATTGATATTGAGTAGATTGGGGATCTTAAAAATAAGAAATAAAAAAGGGAAAAAATTAAAATGACATTAAACAAATATTTCTATGAATTATTCAATAATATGAGAGTAAAATCATATTCATAAAGTTGAAATGTTTTATAAATATATATAAAGTGTCTATATAATATACATAATATATATAAAATATATAAATGTTCAAATAAATAAACATACATTTTTTTCATTTCACATGTACGTCTTCATCATGTACCTGTATACAGAATTCAGAATTCCGATTATCAGACCATTCCAGTGCATGTAAACATGTTTTGGCCAATATTGGATTTTTTTTGCATTATATACATTATATATATGTATGTGTGTCTGTGTGTGTATTTCTGTATTATATACAGAAAATGCAATTGAAATGCTGTGAAGACGGTGTAATGACTGAGATTCTTGCTGCCGTGAATCAGTGCCTCTGTACATCACAAAAAGCTCCAGGACGCTTCTGCGGCCTCCAACTTAGCATGCATTTCACAAGTCCTAATGTATGGCTGTAACATGACTGTAACGGCCATTACCGTTAAATTATGCAGTGGGAAATTCTCTCTTTATTAAAGTCATATTTTGCAGTGGCAGATGGTTCTGCGCCGGGCCAGAGCGAGGAGTGTAATTAAACGCGACACCTTTGCCTGCTCCAGTTTCCTGCGCAGGCCAACGTGACGGTGGTGTGTTAGCTCAGGTGCCGTCATCTCTGTCACCGATGGCTAACATTCCTCGCAGCACTGCTCTGTGTGTGTGTGTGTGTGTGTGTGTGTGTGTGTTACTTTTAAGAAAATATATTAACCGGTTCATGTTGCTTAATAGCATATTAGTGATGAAATGATTAATGTACAAAAAAATCTTTTTAATATCTAAATATATAATAAAAGCCATTTCCTCCTTTGAATACAGTGAAGAAATTTCTGATAGTTTTACACATTTCCTGTATACCCTGTGTATGTGAGATGACTTTAGAGGGCATTTTATAATTGAAATACACCTACTACGACAATAAATGGGCTATATTTATGCGGCTTTTAAAATAATTGCTTCTAATTAAAGAATGTCAAGCAGCTCCCGAGATGAAATTTCCCACCGGAGAGATGCACTTCAGAGGATGGAACACTTTTAATAATCTGTTTTGATCTGTTAATACTGTATTATCTACCTAAATGAAAAACAGTTGTTATATATTTTTGAGTTGATTAAGCAAAAGCATTTGAAAGTGTGGCAATAAAGCCTTATTAGGGCACATTAATGTGATAGTATGCACTGAATGCACACGGTTATTGCTCTTTTTATTCAGATCATTTGACTTCGAGACCCTGGAGCTAATAATATGAGGCTAATATTCAATGGATGGAGCTTTATAAATTAGGGTTACAATGTAAAATGGTGATTGCATCAGATTTTTTTTCTATTTCTCATCTGTGCTATATTTGAAATTAGTTACTAAGTTGACCTGCTTGACTCTGACCTTGACAGATATGAAGTGACAGCTGAATCTTTCCTTTAGCTTTTATTATTTATATTTACCACACGATACTGTATAATTACACACACACACACACACACACACACACACACACACACATACTGTAGCTTATTTTCTGTTTGCACAAAGCATGAATGTGAGACACACACCTCCTAAACACAGCACGCAGCAAACAGAGATGAGGAGAAAATGGAAATGTGAGTATAATGTGTGCTCAGGCAGATGATATGACACCTGATTGGCCCAGATATCACCGGATAAAATATTCATAAAGTGACATAAAAAAAGGGAGAATTTGGTTTCGCTATAATGAGGTTGGAGTATTTTATCCTGCCATCACTGCCCCACTGACACACTTAACGAAAACCTCAGCACCATGTCCCACCCAAAGTGTGTGTGTGTGTGTGTGTGTGTGTGTGAGTGGGTGTAAGTGAAATACCTTGCAAGCATTTAACACACATCATAATGGTACTGTGCAAATTCTTACAAATTTAGTAACGCTATCTCTTATTTTTTAAAAATCAGGAAGTCAGGAAGAGGGCATGGCTAGTAATGAAACTGCTTTCTCACCATAGCATTCCTAACAAATTTTCCTAAAGGAAGTTCCTTAAAACCCCTAGTTTTAGGACATTTTGCTAAGCGGAGTTACTGCTTGAGTTTTTTTTTTTTTTTTAAACTCAATAACAGAAGATACCAAAGCAATTTGCCAACAATTCCAAATTTATTTTTATAATATTTATTAATAAATGACACTTCATACTTTTTATCCTGTAATGGTTACATGTAAAAATGTGTAAACAAGTTAGATCGCGTTAGCACTTGCATTATAGCGGCTATAAACTAAAGTCATCACATCACCAGACTCTCTTTTTTTTTGTCTCTTTCAGTAACAAGCCAAAAGACACATCTTGTCATGTTACTGAGAAAGTGCAAAGCTTTTCAGTTTTTATGGAAAACTGAGCGGAAATCATTTCCTAAGGGAAAACTTTTAACATATCAATGAATGTGAATATAATAATAATATAATAATATAAACCTGCTGTCAGAGCTGCTTCTGACCAATCAGAATCAAGGCTTTAACAGAGCTGTTGTATAAAAAAAAAAAAAAACGTAAAGAAAATCTAGCTTCACCATGTAGACGAACGCTGTAACATTATATGGCGGCCATCTTGGATATTACTGTTACTTGGTCTGTGGTAGCTCAGTGGTTAAGACATTGGACTAGTGATCTGAAGGTTGTAAGTTCAAATTCCAGCACCCTCAAGCTGCCACTGCTGGGCCCTTGAGCAAGGCCCTTAACCTTCACTGCTCACTTGTATAAAAAATAAGATGTATGTAAGTTCGCTCTGGATAAGGGTGTCTGCCAAATGACGTAAATGTTACTTTCTTACCTTAGTGCAAATTTGCTCCGTTTTGTCCTGCCGCTTTAAAAGGTGTCCCCCATATAAAGTTCAGCTTTGTTTGTTGTATGTGTAGCTTATGATAAATAATAGATTTCATGTAGTTTGAAGCATGTAGGGTTGTATATAAATATTTTTCTGTTCTGGGGTAGCTACAATAGCCGCATATCTCGAAATATATCTTGGCGTACTGAAATCTGATAGAAACGGAGAGCATTCCTTTAAACCATGATACAGCTAAAAATTTTGTCACCCTTTCCTCATACTTCTTCTTACTCTCCGTGCATTTTTATATTTGTCCCATGTTTAAGTTTGAAGCCTCCAGAACGGAATGGAGCAAATGAATAGCTATCAACTGTATGTTTGGCTGTCCCCTTGTTTGCCAGCACTTACAAGACAAGGCCGGTTGGCCCCCTCCGTCTCCGGTGCCTCTGCCCAGGAATTCAGGAATACAGTGCGTTCTTTTGGAAAGGTGTTCTGACTGAAATAACTGTGGGCATTTCTGCCACACCTCAGCTGGCACGGCTTAGCTTCTTCCTCAGACAAAAACAAGAAAGAAATTCTCGGAGGCTTGTTCTAGATCTGTCTTACACACACACACACACACACACACACACACACACACACACATTAACAGGCATCTCAGGAAGCCAACGATCCAGCGCCAGTGCCAGGGATCGGTGCGGATGCCAGACTGCCCCCTGCTGTAATAATCTGGAAGAATTACACCGAGAAGAGGGGGAAAAGAAAGAGTGAGGGAGGAGAAGAGGAAGGGGGAGAAGGGTGGAGGGAGGAAGATTTTTAAAGGGATATAAAACTCTGCCTGGCAAGCGCATAAAGCTCAACATGAGTGTGTGGATCTCTCTGGATTCTGAATCACAATGAATGACATCACACACACAAAAAAAAAGACCTGGCGATGGCTGAATTAGACTCTTTTGTGAGGACAGACCTTGGCACATTTCACCTTAATGAGTGGCTTCCAGCTCTGCGTCACTCAATAGCCCCAACCCAACCTCGCCCCCCTCCCCCTCAGTTTTCCTCCTTTTTATTCTTAATGGATTATTGCTTTTCTGATTTGCCTGAATCTGCTGGCTCTTGCCCCAAAGCTCTCCATGTTACCAGCTTGGCCTTGGTCAGCCGCAAAAAGTGTGTGAGACCAAAATTTGCTCCAAATGTACCACAGGGGGGGGAGAATGCTGGAAAAAACATAGTAAAATAAAAACCACAATGGCTTTGCTGCTTTGTTGTATCCGAGTAATTAAATTCATTTTTTCCTCTCTGACATTTTTTTCTGTAAAACCAACAGTCGTAAAATTTGGCCACATAATGTGTGCCTGGTGGACACAACTGCAGCCAAAATGCACCCAGAGGAAGCTTCGCAGTCGACATCCAAACCGACTTGTAACAGAATGTTTCAGCATGAGCACTTGGCCTTGCTAACAGGGATACACGCGACATGCTATGCATATAGATGTGAAAGCATGTCTTCATACTTCATTTGATAATTGTCATTTGATTCGCCTTTACATTAGACCAGGGCTTCGTGCATAACGCAGATGATGCCTCTTATAGTAATTCACCAGAATATTTTGACATTAATTGCTATTTAATTGTAAGCACGAAGACATGATGAACAGGATGGTTTGAAATGCGATGCTTGATTCAGGTTCTCCGGCATAATATCAGGTGAGAGCCTAAAATATGGCTTTTTTTTTTCCAGCAGCAGCGAGTGTTTGGTCCGACACAAATCTTGGCACATGAGCTTTATTTATAAGGGCCATTAGAGGCTGCTGTGTGTGAGAGCAAGTGTGAGAGCGTGGCAGGGGCAGGTGCAGCGAAAACACACTCCCGCCCAGGCCATTTCCACCTGACACTGATTTCTTCATCTGACAGTAATTTCAGCCCTCCCAGTTAATGAACAATGGAATAAATGGGCTTAAATTTGGGAGGCAGAAGTCAGTTTAACATAACCACTGCCATCAACGCTGACATTAATTGCTCCCTAATTCTGCCAGTCGTGCCTCCGAGAGGCCAAGAGGAGAGAATAAGTGTGTGAGGAGAGAATGGATATGAGACCCTGACACACTGGGAGAGTGACAGCAAGGGCCAGGAACTCGCACAGAGTATCCACTATGCCAGCTATGTAAAAGTGGGCAGAATTAGCATTGACCTCTCTACTGGTGAGGTGCCATGACTGAAAAAAAAAGTTCTTTTTTTGTATGAGCACCATTTATCATCTTAGCAGCATCAGGGAAGATCTTGTCTGGAATGGGCAGTGACATTAAGTGATGTTAAGTGGTCAAAGTAGGCCTCAATGGTAGCAAGACTGATTTTGAGTGCTAGAATTAAAGCTGAGGGTATTGCTGCCTTGTTGCATTTTTAAAAGGAAAAACTACTTGGAACTTTGACAAGTATCATGTATATTTACTAGAAGGTAGCTGAAGTTAGCTACCATTTTGAAACTCCAAACAAATATAACCCTCCATTCAATGATCTCTCTAAAGCCATGTGCAGGCTAGAATGCCTAAATGCTGGTGCAAAATGGGTTTTCTGTAAGTAGAGACACCTTCTTGTCCTGACTGGTTGGATGGTAATGGGTTATCACCTACTTTTCGATCCTGGTTAGTGAGCTTCAACACAACAGAGAGCAAAGTTTCCTGCCAGATATTTTATTGTGGCTGCAGAATTATGACAAGAACATCATATTTTACAAAACATGTTTAAAATAGTTGACAGCACTCTCTTGGAAAAAAAGGGTTCTTTGAGTAGTTAAGAGTTCTGAACTTCCTAAAGAGGTTATATATGAAAGTCTTCTGTTGCAGGGCTCTACATGGAATACCTAATGGTTCCCAGAGAGACAAACCAGAGTAGAGGTCTGGATTTAACCTTAGAAGGCTGAACGTGCATCTTAAAATCAACATGGTGCAAAACCACTGCCGTGCTTCAGTTTGTGTCTTTGTAACCAAGCAGTCTTGTTCATTAGCTTAGCGATGAGTAAGTAAAACCAGGTCCTTTGAGAAAGAGCATTTTGAAACAAATGTGGTCTGATTCCCTGGTTCCCCAAAGCAATGGGCTGGAGGCCCAACTCATCCTCACATGCAGACATCAACTTTCTGCTGAATTAATGAAGTGGTCATGTCCGGCAGAAAGGGCAGCCATATGCCATTATGGGTGGCCCACTTTAGGCCACTTCTTTTCTTTCTCCATGCTCATTCCCTGGGCACATCTCTGTCAAGTCCAGCCATTTGCAGCTCCTTTACCAAGCCATTAAATGTGGCCTCTACCCATGCTGGATCTCCAGAGATGGGCCTCAGATGAAGCCAGGAACTCTGACAAGAGGAAGATTCGTCCCTACCCAGAGCCTTGGATAATATTGCTGGCCTTTAATGGCTGCTAAGAGGGCATGCTTGAGTCAAGGGCAATTTTGCAGATGAGACAGTGTTATGAATACTTTAACATAAAGCACAGGATATTTTAATCTTTCTATCCCCCACCCCATGCATTCTGAGTTCCTGGTGGCAGGGCAATTATGCATAATTACACTGAGGGGTTGGTGCACAAGGGCTGGGAAATACTGAGATGCTGAGCATGCCTCATTCCATCCTCACCGTTTTAAGCCCGTAGATCAGAGCAGTGGTCCGCTGGTAGGATGTAGCATTCATTGTCATGACAGCAGGGTTGAAGAAGTTCAAGGTGCTCACAGAGCGAAGGGGTCACGTTGGCCCAGAAGCCTCCAATCTGGTGATCCGGTGGCTTTTTGACCCGATCATCTGGTTCTGGCTGTCCAAGCGCGTTCACGCTCTGTTTCCTGATACGCTAAGACAAAGGGGCCAAGATACGGATCTGACTGCTAGTGCGTGCCGAGCAAACACAAGCGATTCGCAGCCCCCTGAGCTCTGACAACTTCCGCCCATGAACCATGCGAAGGTGCCCTGTCAACATTCAAAAACATGCCTACTGCAAAAACAAGATAGTCCATACTCTAAATCCTGCTCTGCTTTAAAATGAAAATGCAGTCAAATCTCCTTATTCTCCTCCTCACACACTCTGAAGTGCACCTCAGTCTTCCCTCAACCCAGTGGATGAAAAGCATGTTGTTTGTGTCTGCACATTTCATATGTAGATTGAGTAGTGCAGCAGGGCCATATTAAAGGGCTAAGCATTTGCTTTTTTGCATAGTTTTTAGGACCCTAGCCTCGAGCCAAGCCAAGCGCTTGGTGCCCAGGCAGGACAAACAGTACAGCTTCAAGGTGGCACGGTGCAGTCTGAATCAGCGCTCACCTCACGCCCCACCAGTCCCGAGGGCATCTGCGCCAAGTCCGCCTTTATTTCCACCGCTGCCACAGGAGCGAAAAAAAGAAAGAAAGAAAAGAAAAAAGGCACCGATGCCGATGCAGGGATTTGAATAATTCTGCATCATAGGCACACAACAACAGAGGCAGGGAGGTGGGGGCGAAAAAAACTATGGTAGCTCAAATTTCGCAAGGCATCTCTTCTTTGCTATGCTGAGGCTTACCGTGAAAGCGGCAGGCCACGTTTCAGGTGCAGTGGAGAAAAGCTGATAAAAGCAGGCGTGGGATTACACTCCATGACCAAAGACATTCATCTCTCCCATTTTCTTCATTTCTTCTTTTTTTTCCAAATGGCATCCTTTGGCTTTCTTCTGTCAGCTCATCAGGGCAGAGCCACTCAAGCAGAATGCCTCAGCTTTGCTTGTATAATTAGCTGGACAACTCTTTCACCTTGCTGCACAGATAGCAGAGTGTATGTCTCCTGTCCCCTGAGGCATGTTAACCCCCCTTCCTCCCCCCCCACCCCATCTCTTCCCTTCTCTTTTGCAACACAAAGAGCTCAAACC
This sequence comes from Notoglanidium macrostoma, assembly GCA_030068235.1. Classification (NCBI taxonomy): domain Eukaryota; kingdom Metazoa; phylum Chordata; class Actinopteri; order Siluriformes; family Auchenoglanididae; genus Notoglanidium; species Notoglanidium macrostoma. The sequence continues at coordinate 21,702,803 of JAQQZR010000005.1, read as the reverse complement.
TCATCCAGATCCCTATACACTCAAACACTCAGACACCCCCCACCCCACCCCCAAACACAGCCATTCAGTAAGACATATCTTACACCTGTCTGACCAGAACATGCACCTGAAAAACAATGACACATTTTAACAACTCAATTAAGAAGTCTTAGCTTGGCAGGTAGCATCACGGTGGTGCAGAGGCAGTTCAGAGGAGTTATGTTAATGCATGGATGTTAATGCAGGATGGGCTGCACTCCTCAGCAGGTGCAGTGCTGAACTGACAGACCCCTGACCCTGCTGCCAGTCATGCTGTAATGGACCCCGGTTGCCCAGCTAGTAGTTCCACTTGCTTCACAGACACAATAGCTGGGGCAAGTACAAGTTTACCCACATCCATGCTAATGTTCCATCCATGTAACTTATCTTATGGTTTCCAGTGGCCATAGTTGTTGCTATGCAACATGAACCTTTAGCACTGCCCATATCTCATCAGCACCTGCCAATGTCATAGTTTGTTCTGTTGTGTGGGACACTCAGTTTTCATCCATCACTTATGGTTTCATTTATTCTTTTGGTCGATACCTTGCTCGAGGGCCAATCAGGGGCAAATTGGTGATGCTGGGATTTGATTCCACAACCTTCTGATCAGGAGGCCAGATCCTTACCCATCCTTATCCTAATTGCTACAGTGGTAGACAATGCTACTAATTTATATATTTCAGCATAGTATGGTTGGCATCAGTGCCATGAACCTGTGCTCTATTTCATCTGTTCATAAATTAAGGTTCATTACTGACTTCAGTGAATGTTTAGGGAAAAATTAGCTTGATGAGGATAATGTCAGTCACAAGTTCAGAATATTCTTGTCTGTAAGTATCTGAGTGCAGGGTCAAAGAGTGATGAACAAAGAAATAGTATTCTGAAATTACTTGTGTTAACTGAAATCCATGTGTTTATCCCTGTTTCCAAGACCATAGCCATAGTTAGAGTTTTGCAGAAATGCTGTGTTTGCTCAAATAGAAGTACTTACTTGAATGAGAAGAGACATGTTATGATGACAACGGAGAAACCACCCAAGAGCATAACAAAGAACAAAGAATCAAACATGAATTTGGATCGTGGTTTTCAAATGTTAATCGAGTGAGGGAAAAGGTGCAAAAATAAGAGGCCAATAATGACACTTTCTCTTTGCAGAGAAGCTACGACCTCCCCTGTAAATAAGCCTCCATCATTTCTTTACTCCGCTGTCCCCATCATCCATGAAATTCTACACATAGCACCTGAGTGACTTTCCGACTTCAATTCATCAATACTGGGATAAAGAGTCAAAGAGAACGTTCGTTAATTCCAGAGTAACCTACTCTTCGGGTTTGCTAATGCCCATCTCTATTGATGTTTCTTTTCCCAGGACATAGCCATGTTAACCCCTCAACCCCACCCTCACCTCTTCCAACAGCCAAAGAAAAGGCCTGCAATCCTTTGTCAAGCCTGCATCAAACAAGAAACATGTACAGGGGTGTTTTAATGGGGGCATCATTGTGGTCAGGGTGAGAGCAAGGGAATGCTGGGATGGTTGTCTGGCTGGGCGTTTGTGCCCAGGGAGACTCTCCTCTCTGAGCACAGCTTGAGGCCGAGCCTCCGTGTATGGGCCCTGACCCCTGAGGTCATGTTCTGGGTGCAAATTCAAAAGCTTGACATCTGTTGCCTGGCTTTTTGATCGAGCATAGAAAGAAAGGCTTAGGCCGCTTGTCAGCTAAACACTTGTGCTTTGGTGAAATAATACCCCAGCGAGCCACCTAGACCACAATTTAGCCTTTTTTTTGTTTTTGTGCCTCGGCCTGTGCACCTATAAAGACTGATTAACTGAACATGGAAAAGTAGGATGGGTTCAGTTGTTTTGTGAATTTCTTCCTCTTGTGGGAAAGAGCCAGATGAGTGGAAGCTTTTTTGTTATGCAAGATAATAGTCTTCATCAAGCTTATACAGGGTGGACCTCAGTCATTAGGACTGGTATTATCACCAGATGCTACATGGAAGTTGTTTTACCTCTGAAGACTATGTTTTGCAGACAATTTTGCCTTTTACTGAAGGGTAAAAGGTTGTTTTATGGTATACTCTGAACTATATTTAATAGGCATAGACCTCAGAGGGTTAATAGCATACATGTCTGTTTTAAACAAAAGAATTTTGTTGTTTTGAATATGCTTTGCTTCACACATTTAAATTTCAAAGCCAGTGACTCTATATGAAAATGAGGCTCAGATCAAATATCCTCATAAAAAGAGTAAGTTTTGCAACTTTTCTCCCAAAATGAGAGGCTTAGCCTGTTTAGGGAGTGATAGACTTACACTTTGGCATTCAAAAGCTCCTGTTTTGAGATGCAGAGCCGTGTCATGGTTTCCTGACGCAGTTGGCATGGTGACAAGCGATGAAAAGCGCCGAGTTAAATCTGGCGACTGAATCTCCCTGAAATCTGCTGTAATCTTTGGCCAATCTACGTATTAACACCCAACTTCTGCCTTGCTCTGTCTTTATTCCCGAGCTTCAGTCCACTCCCCCTGCTGCTGCACAAAGGGCTTTTCTAACAGGATAAAGGGTGTGAAAACATGCCCCCGGATTCACTCCACACTATAGCTTTTATATTGCCCAATGCTTGGCATTTGTCTTTTTAATTTAAAAAAGAAAATATCATGTAGTCCCTGTCGCCTGCTGGGGATGTGGTGTGTCAGGTCCGTGATGCGGATGATGAAAACAGAGACGAGAAAGATTTAGAGAGGTAACCTGGCATGATTAAAAGACCATATTGAAATGACATGAGTGATAGGAACATGTTTCAGCTCTCAGAGTCAAAGGACCATGTTTTTAGTATCAGGTATTGAATGCGATACTCTTGACAGTCTCTTTTCATAATAAATGATAATGCGTACTCATACTGATGTTAAATTAAAGGTTTAATAGTGACATTCTGCATTGTGGTCCTGTATTGCACGTCTTTTTTTGGTAATACAACCTGACTGAGCTTATGAATGTTATGGTAGTCAGGAAGATGCCAGACTTTACCATGCTTTAACCTTCCAGAACTACATGGCATTTAGGTATGAATTAAATCCATCTTTTTTTCTCTGAGAAATATTTCACATGGCAATTACATTAAAATGAGATGAGTCAGTTTCCAAACCCGGATGATCATAGGTGATTTATGTGCATTTGCAGTTTGAATATACATTCATATATACTGTATATGAATATATATATATATTGTGTGAGTGTGTGTGTGTGTGTGTGTGTGTGTGTGTGTGTGTGTGTGTGTGTGTGTGTGTGTGTGTGTGTGTGT
>JAQQZR010000005.1:21686856-21699387 GCA_030068235.1 Notoglanidium macrostoma | reverse complement strand
TGTGTGTGTGTGTGTGTGTGTGTGTGTGTGTGTGTGTGTGTGTGTGTGTGTGTGTGTGTGTGTGTGTGTGTTATATATTCTAAAAATCTAAAAAACACATTCCTCAGCTGTTGGTTGAGAGATTTGGTGAGTTTGAAGGTCATAGCATATAAATTTACATCTAACCATTTAGTGAATCTTCATGCTCTATAGATGGAGCCAGGGTCATCCTTCCCATCCCACTCATTAGCATAGAAATATTCCATCACAAGAGGGTGAGTGGAAGCAAACCATAAGGGAAAAATAAATGCCCCATGGCATAACATAGCCACCAGTTTAAAAAAAAAATTTGGTACGCATCTGTACAAACTCAAAATAATTAGCGAAAAGCATTCAAAGAATCTGCATTGGACAACTGCGACATTTTAGTCATAAAGGTTCAGCTCGCAAACCGATGGAAACATAGCCCAGTTCCTAAATGCTCCTAAAATGTTGCTGGTACCTGCATAAGGGGTACCTATGTGCCCCAGTTTGCCCCATTTATACTCTCTATTGCTCACTTTGGAGTCATTTTTTCTCTAGAAGTATCAACCAACCATACAAATACAGCTGACATTGCTATGAGACACTTCCTGAACAATTCACCCGGAAATGAAGTTGTTGATTTCCTAGAAAGCCGAACAGCAGGTCACACTTAAGGCATTCCTCAACACGACTCTGACACTTTGGGTCAGGAGTACAAGCAGAGCTCGGATCTCAAAACACAACCTCCAGTTTCAACCCTGGAGCTTTAGAACAGCAGGGAGCATCACAGGTAAACAGCAGTCCATATCTGAATAATATATTTATACATTCAGGATGGAGGGAAAAACAGCTCTCCAGCACTCCTCAGTCTGTCCTGTGCTGCAGCTCTTTTCATTCAGTGACAGCTCACTGGGAGCCGGCGGAGTGCAAGGTGAGCAGCTTATCACCGGAGTCTGCCCATGTCTGCTTCACAGCAAAACACACACGGAGAACATCCTGCAAGAGACTGAAACAAGGTTGAGAAGATTGCTGCACTCGGGTAATAAAATAGCCCAAACTTTAAACATCACCATTAAATTCATTGTTTTTAAAAATGGACAGAATAGAGTCAGCCTAGAGTCAGTGACCAGGTAAAATGGTTAGTTAGCCAGAGAAGCAACCAAGAGGTCATGGGATGTTTAAAGCCTATGATATTTGTATAACTAAACATTGATTGACCGGTTTCCAGATTTCACTAGGCAGCAAGAACACCAAAGACGGGGAATATTTATCCAACAACAACTTTTATTTCTAAATAATGTCTCAAACTCTACAGATTTTTTTCCCCGATGTCAATATAATAGGCTATTTGTGCAGATTTATAATCCCAATTAAGTCCAATTCAGTTTCAGGTTATAACATTACAAAATGAGAAGTTTAAAGGGGTGTGAATACTTATGCAAGACACATGAGAACGAGGTCGAGACAAAACCAGTCAATCTCCAGAACACTCGAGGTCACTCTTTTGCCAGTCATCTATGTAAATATAGCATTTTTATATAGTATTTTCTTCTTCTTCTCTGAGAAAAGGGCACTTCTCATCTTTGGCATCAATTTGAATGTCACCGGTTTCTCAGGATTGACAAAATAATATGCACTCATCTTTTCGCTGAGACAAAAAAAAAAAAAACAGGGGACGTTGCACGTCGGGCACATTTTTTTCTCTTTTTTTGTTGCTTCTTTTTAATCAGTGGAGGACGAGTGACATGTCCAATCATAACAAAACATCAGCTGTTAAATGGGCCTTTGCAATCACTGTCAAAGCCAACCATTAGGAAGCCCAGCATCCGCGGACATCAATCAGCTTTTATAAAGTTATTTATTCATCATTTAATTATATAACTCAGCGTTTTATCTATTTATTTATTCTAATCAGTCGAGTTCTGCACTTTGTGTATGTCCTTGGCCAATCAAACAATGCCGACACAAGAAATTGCTTGTTTGCACATCTTTATGTTTATGAAGAGATAATTTTTTCTAGTCCGTAACACTCTTATTTGTGTCTCTGCTATACATTTGAGGTTCCGTGTTGTTAAATCAAAGACCTTGCTCTCTTAATTGTATATAAGCAAACATTTTTTTTTTCCAACAAGTAAGATATACTGGCGGATTTAGCACCAAAATATCTCCTTTCTAATTTCTTGTTGCTGTGGAAAAGCCTCTTAATCAAGACTCGTAATGCCAACATGTGAATTGTATGCAAAGAACAACTGTAGCTCGATTGAATTATTTCTTCAAATTAAGCGCATTAGCTGTGAAATTATTTGCTTTCATTTAAGAAGCCGTGGAATCCGATTTTAATGTCGCATACCCCAAATCAAGATTTGTCGCTGAGCCGCTGTAACAGAACATGCACAAAGAAAGCAGTGGGTCACCTACATAAGTGCGAAAACGATAAACTCAGCATGAAATTTGTCGTAAACAACCGGCTTCCCTGGAAATCTGTCAAAACTCAGTCCTTTGTGGAAATGGAGGACATTTTCGACTACTTCGAAGCCAGATGCTATAACTATGAACTGAAAAATCAGGGAGAATCTAAAGAAAAATGGATAATATCATAAACCTTAAAACCTACTTTTCTGAATGTAACTATTCAGGACTTCGTTTGACAGGACATTGTGGTCAATGTGTGTCTTAAATAAGATTGGAATAAGATGTTATGGCTTTTTTTTTTTTTTTTTTCATGTTTTCCGGCGTTCTGATCTAACTGAAGTGTCACTTAACAACAACAGGTAGAAATGTTACCAAACATAATACTAAAAAAAAAAAAAATATGTTTCTATTTTTCAAACATTTTATTGTACAGTTGTCCAATGTGCTTCATTGAATCCTGTCAGACTGACATGTAGGGTTTTATTAGCATAGATCCAGAAAGACAACATCGTGTATGTATTACGTTTTAATAAAAAAGTTCCTCCAGAGTCGAAGGTTCTTGCATTTGTAATCTACTGTGAAAACCTCCAGTTTAATAGGTTCCTTTGGTGGGACAAATCAAGAAGAAATGTGCTAGACCTTTAATACGAAGAGTGGATGTATTAAGATAAATGAAGGTAAATTATAGACCAAAAAAACACCATAATCACTTCAAGTAAATGATCCACCCCCAGTTTTATTTGGTTAACTCATTTTTAACAAGACAGACCCAGATAGAAGTCACTAGATATAGAACATGTAGAACCAAATTTATCTTATCCAAGCCCAGAGCTGTTAACAAATACAGGAGGTAGAACAGAGAGCACTATAACTAATGATGAGGGACAGAGAAAGATCTAGAGCTTTAGAGTGCTTGATAGTAGTTAGTGCCTTCAAACGGAGTTGTGTTTACCAGTGGCACCTGCAGTGTTATATTTCATAGGACGCAGCAGAACCACCGGCCCGCTTGTGGGCTACCTTTAATGCAACCACATTAAATCTGTGTCTGTGTGTGGTTTATCACCGTTCAGTCTCATCATATGTTAAATCCAGAGCTGATGGACCTATAGACTGGTCAGGTTAGTGAGACCTCGTGGCTCTTGTACGTTTGGATGATTGCTAACCAGCAGCATGGAATGAACTAGCTTCCGCTCATTCCGCCTCAAGCAGACAGAATGTCAATTAATCATGGCGAGGTCACTGTCCCTCATCTTCACCAAGTGTCATGTGACTCCTCAGTGCGACGCTCTGGCACAAAAGGAGCTATTAAGCAAATCATAGCCAGGCCTGTTAGCGTCAGCGTCACTTCCAGCCTGTCCTCGTCTTGCTCTGACCCCGGCTCTCTACACTGCTAATTCCTTGATTAAATGCTTGTAGCCGCCCTGTCGCTGTGGATAACTGGCAAGCAATGTAAAGGAAGACAGTGATATGACTTGGTGTGGAGACAGAAGACACACCACGTGCCTGGCTGTTAAAGTGAGCACATTTAAAACACCAAATGCATGTTGGGAATTAACATATCTATGACACATGCTCACACAATTGATGTGTCTAAATACTATTCAGTCGTGGGTCATTCAGCAGTGACTGCAAAGGCATTTTAACCTTCACCCTCAGGCTTCTGTAAACTGTGGAATTGACCACAGGAACTGACCTCAGAGACCTCAGAAACCCCGTGGGGCAAACTAAGGGCCACATCAGAGGGGGTTGGCCCATTAAGAGCTCTGAAAACAAACAATAAGGCCTTAAATAAACTGGACCCTGTAATGGACAACCAGCCACGGAAGAAGATAAAACTGGGGCCATGTGGTTCCTTTACGTAGTGACTGTAAGAAGATTTGTAGCTACGTTTCATACATTGGATTTTATTTTCACCATCATGTGATGTTGGAAAAGAAGTTGCTAGTGAAATGAGTTCAATGAGGAAATGATGTCCTTGGAAGAATCCAAATCAATAAAAGTCATTTTTTTTATTAAAAAATTAAATACAAAATAAAAATTTTTATTTAAAATTTGACGTCAATAAACATGTCAAATATTATTGGGAATTTTTTATTTGATGGCATGACAACTTATGAAATATGCAAATTTTACTATTTACTAATTAGTGTAAGTTTTACGGCAGATATTATATGTAGATAATATGTGCTTTATGAGAACTGTCATAGCATATTTAATGCTCAATTCTGATTGGATGACAGGTATTATTAGGATGGATTATTATTATTATTATTATTATTATTATTATTATTATTATTGCTATTATTATTTTATTTGGCTGCTGTCTTCCAATACTCCTGACAGTACTTTATTATTTTTAAAACGTTTATTATATATTCATATCAAAAGATTTATTATATATTATTTTATGTTATTATTATTATCATCAACTTTTTAACTTTAAAAAAAAAAAAAAAGCTACTCCTTTATTCTTTGTTTTAACTTATTTATAAAAATGTATTTTATTTTCATTTCATACTTTGGATCAGTGTAAATTGTGGCATTTTACTCCTCTTCATGCAGAAATCGTTTTTTCCCACATTTTTAAAAACCGTATATATATATATATATATATACATCCGTAACATACAATTCAGCCAAATCTCAAATGACTTCTTACTGTCTATACATTATCTTATCTTTTCTATATTCATTATATAAAATTTATATTGACCAAAAGCATCATTGAATGGTTACAAAAACGTAAATAGCGATTTCAGATCAAGTCATAGTTCCAAAAATCCAAGACAGTTTCTCAGGTCCTCGGATGTGTCTCTAAATTCCAGCAAGCTCCCCGTGATGTTTTGCAGCCTGATGAACCCCTATCGGTACTAATCATTACCCACCTAGGCCTCCTCCTTTTTTTTTTTTTTTTTTTTTTTAATAAATAAACAAGATAATTGGCTATCATTGTCTGGCCGTCTCTGTTTGGTGAGTGGAAATAGGAATGGCAGTGACCAGATGCCTGGCTCTCACTCTCAAAGCTCTTTAATTAGAGTGGGCCCAGCGAACCTGAGGACCACGGCACGACAAAAGCAGGGAAAAGGGCAATTAACGGCCGAGCGGTCCCCTCTCCGTCCATCTGTCGTAGCGCAGGTGAAAGGATGATGAAGGAGCTCCATCCACACGGTCCCATATGGAGACCCTTATGGACGAGAGACGCTCTCGCTCCTCTCCTCAATGCCGGCCCTTTAAGACCGCCTTTTATTGAGCTTCCGCTGACATCAATATCTGCCTGGGAATGCAAAGGGGCAGCTGCACAGATTGTCTGCCTACCTTGTTATGTAGTGAATGTGTAATTCAGGTCCTCCCTCGGCATGCTTTTTCTTTTCTTTTTTTTCTCCTTTTAGGCTGGCTCTATAGAAAAGATAAATATAAGAAGCCCTGATGGTTTGTTACATTTATTTGGGTGCGCGAAGTCTTGCTTTTCAATCTTTTTTCAATATTTGCTCAAGCTTGAACATTTAGGATTAGAAAAATTATCCACATTGTTGAATTCTCGAATCTGACCGGTCAGAAGGTGTTTCTGTAACAGCTAGGCTAATTTAAGGTTAATAAACAGATTTTTTTTGAAAGTGCCACTGTTTAATAAAGACAACGATGTTTAATCAATGGTATGGTGAGGTTTTCCCTAAGGCGATGTTTATTTAACATTTATGGAAGGAGTCTCCAGTGTCAGTACTTTATAACAGTTTTCAGCACTGAGAAGACTTCAGGAAAGCCTTGATAGCAAAATAATTAATGAGGGGGTGGTGTGACGACGTGAGTACTGACATGTTTCACCCTTGTTTTCCGATAACATCTAGTCCTGAGCAGTTTTATTCCTCTCTTACTAACAATTTTTGCAAACAATATTTAGCTATTAAAGAACAAGATGAACATCATGCTTTTTTAATCAATTTATAATTAAATTGAATGTTCTGTAAGTCTAAAAATTCAATTCATGGCTGAAAATCCACATAAGTTAGCAATAATTTAATTACAGCATGTTCCTAAACTTCCTAAAATTGTAAATACTACAAATGACTGAATTTTGGTAATTAAGAACTACAAATGTCTTCACTAAGGTGATATCAAATACTAATTTGTTAAGTTTTATTTAAGGCAATAATTTTACTTCTAGATGGTTAAAAAGACACCAATTAATACAAGTGTTATCATCTGTATAAATGTTACAGATGGTGTATTAAAACTGAAGCATTTGCATTTTTTTCCAAGCAGCATACCTGTTTTTCCTTAAGCCATTTAAACACTTGGCCATATGCCATCAGGATGAACCAGTGATATTCAGATGACCCGTTTTTCATATTTCTCTGGCCTAGCACCCATTCAAATGTCCACAGCATTTACCTTTATTAAAGTGGACTGCGATGCAAATTCATATTTGAAATTCACACGGGACCTCGAAGAGCTGTCAGTTTATGGTTTACATGAAACGCTCGTGTGCGTTGTAGTGAAGGCTTACATACCACACAGTTGCGGTTTGTCTTTAAACCAGTGTAAGAAAGAAAGTACTCCAAATGTCTCAATTGAATTTGTGTCCTGCATTATTGTGGTTCAAATACGAGAGTTCCTGAATGGTTCCTTGTATAGTTAAGTGCTCTTAGCTTTTTAAAGAAGTTCTACTTGGTATATTTTTTTAAAAGGAAGTTTTCATCCAAGAGTTCGTTCAAAAACAAACAAAAAAAATATTTTAGCTGGAGTCATCTATAGCTAAGTGTATAGTCTAGTATTTATAAATATTTACATATTTCATAAAACTTAAGATTAGAATCGGAATTAAGGGCATTCGTACTTTTCATGAGTGAAATCCAACTACATGGGCTTTGCTTAGTCAAATTAGGTCAGGTTCAGGTTTAGGATTTGCCACGAAGTACAAAATATTTACGGTTCTATGTACATATTATCAGCTTCCATCAAACTCCGTGATCATTTGTTTCCTTAAAGGACCATTGTGGGGTTTTTTCTTCTTATAAAGATGGGTTAGTTGATGGCGCTAGAACAATTTTACCATTTTTTTAGCTTTATATATTAGTTGCATTGGATGGCTAATAGTTCCTTAAAAATGTTCCACTTGGGGTCTTTAAGACTTTCACCAGAAGCACAAACCTAATAAACATTTGGGGTGCTAGATGGAGCCAATCAGCTGATAATTAGTGTGTTTTAGCCACAATGGTACCATAATGGCACCAAACCATACTTTTTCAGGCCACTGGTTTTTTTATCTTTTACCTGGGTAGGTACACATGCTGTACTTTAATTAGCTTTTAGAGTAAAGCTTTAGAGGTACAACAGTACTCCTGAAGGTCCAATTATATACCTGAATTAAAAAAAAACAACAAAAAAAACAGATATACTAAAGGTACAGAAGATGTCCCCTGGAAAAGTCCATTGTAGTATCTTTTACTTTTGAGAGTGTATGGCCACCATGATGTTGTAGAGGACGGATCACGTTCTATTACAGTGGAGGATGAGTTACAGATACAGATAGAGGTACAGTCGTTAAGTCTGCGTAATCAAGCAGGTAGCAATCCAACATGCCCTCACCTGACACAAGCAGATTCCTGAATCAAACCCACTGTGCTCATGCTTGCTTTTCTGGCATCATACCTGCACAGATTATGAAAAAGAGGAGAAGATAGAGCCATGTGTCCAACTGGTGTAGCTCCAGTCTTAGCCATGATAATGACCTGGAGAAAGGTTTCACCCTTGAAGGAAACAGCCCTGCGCCTATATATCACTCTAATTGCGCTAGGCAGGTCTGGGGCCTGCATGCACCGGGACAGTCTGACTAAGGGAAAATGCAAGCGAGGCGAATATTAATCGACCTGGCGCTTGCTGACATGGGATGTGTTTTATTATGAAGACTAATGATCCACTTGAGTAAACCCTCATTCCAATATGCCGGCTTGCTTGACCCTAACCGGCTTGTTTTGAATATAATGCTGGAGTTTGACTAGACTACATTCAGGGAAATTTCAGTAGCATTGTTTAATTGCAGAGAGAAGTTTGTTTTAAACAGGAAGTGGTCCACCATCCAGGTAACGTTTCATGAAGGCAGGATGCAAGCACGTAAACTCGGCATGGAATTTTTAAAAATACAATCAAAGAATCATCATCATAGTCCATAGCGATATTGTGGGCAACATCACAGAAAGATAATCTGTATTCAGAAACAATAGTACAAGCAAGTGTTGGAAAACCAGAAACAATCGACAGCGAAAGAAAGCTCAGAACTGCACTGGACACTTGGACAGACTTTGCAACAAGACAAAGAAACAGTGGGGTGGGAATAGAGTATCTATCTAAAACACAGAACAGCTGAGCACATTAGGGTAACAAACCAATGATAAGACAATGAGAACTGTATGGCTTTTTAAGCATATGTCTGTATAATTAAATGGCAAACTTTTAATGCAAAAGGGCAATCTTTGCCAAACATTATTTCCAAATTCATAACATAATAAAAATTTGTAAAAGGAAAAAAAAAATCTAAAAACCCTTAATCATTCTTACGTTTATTCCTCTAAGGGAAACCTTAAAGGATCTATGAAGGACCAGTGTTGTACCCTATCAGAGAGATAGATAGCAAGCTAAAACCCTTTACATATCGTGTATCTTAGTTACATTAATGTATAATTGTATAATGTGCATGTATGTTTATAATGATGACCAGATGTAATTGCATTAGCACATTTTAGAACCTTAGGGGAATTACGTGGTTTTGTTCTGCTTCATATAAAAAACGTTAAAAAAAACAAACAAAACAAAGATTACTGGGCTTGTTCGAAGAAACATTTTCTCCCTAAAGAAATATAAGAGCTGTGTTAAATCCCAGCACCGCTGTCTGGTCTTGTTCTAGTGGAATGCCGTCGCAACCAGAGAAAATGGTATGCAGAGGTCTGGGAGGGAGAGAAGGGTGCGGTGGGGTTGGGGCGGTTGGGGGGGTTGTGGCACGAACTTGCTCGAGGAACTCTCGCTTTAATAGCCTGTACTGTATGTACAAATACCACAAAGCATTCCCAAACTGGCCTTTTTTCTTTTTTAATCTCGCTACATGAGAATATTTCAATAACCATTCCATCAGATGGCGATTCCAGAAAGGTCAGCTTATCTCTCAGACACATATGCAAGTGATGGAGGGTGAGGAATAAAAAAAGAATTATGATAATTCGGTGTTCAAACAATGAAATGCATGAGCGAAAAAAAAGATTTTATCATGTGACATGGTAAAGGGAAATGCTACGACTTTATCAAAAGGGAATCGCAGAGATTGAAAGACACAGTTCGGTAAGCGCCCCTATACAGGTCCTGCCTATTTCCATTCCTGCTTTCAGGAAGTTTTCATTTGACGCTGAAAGAAAAGATGTCTAGATAGCTTCACACCTCTAGGTCAGATCAGTTTTTTTGCACGCATAAAGAAGAACAGGGGTCCTCTTTTTGCCTACCGAAGGTGGGAGGAGGAGTTGGGTTGGATCTTGGGTTTCACTCCCTCTCTGGCCCCAGGGCAAGCTGGCTGATACTGAGACAAGGTATGTAAACCATCAGAACAGGTCAGAGCAGTTCGCACGCCGAGTGTCAGCCTTAACCCCTCACTGTCTGCCCTCACACGTTCACATCCTGCCGTTCTGAGAGAACAAAAGGGCTGGCGGTCAAGTGCAGTCTGAGCTCCTGACATGTGAACCTGAGGTCACTGGGGAGGAGAAGTGTGCAGGCTGAAGACGACAGAAGGGGGAAATCAATATTCTTATCAGCTTCTCAATAAAGAAGGGTCAAAAACAGTGAAAAGTCCTCGGTACTGATAAAAACGTTGGATCTGATTTACTAACTGGGTCTACATTTTACGAAGTTTCAAAGACAATCTACAACATTATATGTAGCTATAGATGGATGAAAAGTACATATCCTTCTTGTAAATAAAAAGAGTAATAATTGGTGAATTGCTGTTGCATAAGAGGAATAAAACACGCTGTTAAAACATGCTGGTCATGCTGTTAAAGGAAAACCTCCAGGTTGTAACAGTTGTCGTTGATTATTTTCCTATAACAGGATGCCGTGAGTGTTTTCTTGTGGCTTAGCTGTACTTAGATTATGTGCATCATCAATGTTACTTTAGGTCCTAGGTCCTAACTTAAACAATATTCAAAGATTCAAATAATAAACTGAGTCAGCTGAGTCATTTTGATCAGTTGAGTCAGAGTTTGGAGACTCTGTCTTTTGGCATTTTTCTGGAATCTGATTATTGTTAAAGTTTTTTATTAGACCAAGATACCAATACACACACATACTGATGTTGCTAAGTGACAGGAAGTAAAAGGAGACTAAATTTGATTCGATATGATTCATTATGAAACTCCATTGCTTCATAATCCTGTTGAAGATAAAGGTCCTGTGGATGTGAACTATTTCAGACCTGCACAACTAGCATCTTTATCTGCAACCAAACTTGTCTAGTGCCCAGTTCACTATGTGTCCTTTAAAAATTATCATAAGACTCCAACGTTTTGCTTAATTAAGCAGTTTGGGAGATTAATGTTGGGAAATTCCACAGAAAATGACTGGACTGTCCCTGTATATGCTTCATGGATGTATTGTGTGTGTGTGTGTGTGTGTGTGTGTGTGTGTGTGTGTGTGTGTGTGTGTGTGTGTGTGTGTGTGTGTGTGTTTATTCAGAGGGATTATTTATAATTCCCCACACTTTTGTGGGCCTTTTTATCGAGACTCCATATTGAGGTCCTTCTTTAAGGTTACACCACAGGTCAGGATGAATCTGTTGCTGGAAATGTATCCGGGAAGAAAAAAAAGCGGACATACCATGCAAACAGGCAAAATAAAAATATTATGCTTTCTTTCTTTATCACCGCTGCATTAATTTGACTGTCGGACCCTGCAATCAGGCAGCGCCGGCTCTGAAGGGGGTCAATGCCCGAACCTATCAACTGCTGTGATGTGAAATGTGAAAGTGCGACAAGCGCCAAAGAAAGCACTAACTCTATCCACAGCACGCGCTTGCGCAGCCCTTTGAATGGACCACAGGAAGCCCCTTCATGACTCCAGTAAACACAGTCATCCATATGTTTTCCAACCGGCTCTGAGTGACGCAAGCTGACTTACGAGATACAAAGGATGGAAGTTTCCCCTCAGAAAGCCGTGACAGAGGCTCGATCGGCAACGGGGTGCAGCACTCTGACCTAAATGACAAGCCACAGTAAAACCAGAGCCCTGCTGAACCCGGTGTTCTTCAAGCCTGCGGCTCAGGATTCAAACTCCGAAGGCCTGTGGTGTGTGTGTGTGTGTATGTGTGTGTGTCAGAGAGAGAGAGGGCCCGCTTGGCTCAGCGCTCTGTATCAAGTTACCAAACACTCCTTTCGTGGCCAAATTCTCCAACCAGCCTATGATCAAAAGGCCACCAAATGAGAGAGAACTGGCAGCTGAAGTTCAAGAGCTGTGATAAGTCAGCATTCATCCAAAACGCAGTGATGAAGAGACGGAGAGAGTGGAGCTGAGAGCTGGGTGGCCAGGTCTGAGACAAAAAAGTATTACAACCTGCCAAAACATGACTCCAATACTAAAACTCAATCTGCCTCACCTAAATCAGGTACACTTCTTTTAAAATCCAGAGTCATGACTATTATTACCACATACCTGTAACACAATCCAATAAGTAAGGAATAAAACACTTCTTAAACAGTAAAAGGCAAAATTCTTGTATGTATATAATATAATAATTATTGTACATCAGATCATACACACTGAAGTAATTAACATTAACACTGCGATCAGGACACAGCAGTGTTTTATGGCCATGCCAGTTACAATAAGTGTGTGTACTTGTACATGGTACATATTGAGGACCAAAAAACCAACAGAAGACATTTTTGGAAGTGGGGATATCTTGGCTGGTCCTCACTTTTTCAAAGGGCTGACTGAGGGTTAAGACTTGGTTTTAGTGTTCATGTTAGGGTGAATCAATGTCAATGAGTGTCCTCACAAAGATAGAAGTACAAGTGTGTGTGTGTGTGTGTGTGTGTGTGTGTGTGTGTGTGTGTGTGTGTGTGTGTGTGTGTGTGTGTGTGT
>JAQQZR010000005.1:21644428-21663842 GCA_030068235.1 Notoglanidium macrostoma | reverse complement strand
TCAGTAGTGCTTAGTATGGTTATTCAGATATCTGGATATCTGAACTCATTTTATTATTGGTTTTTATTTTGGTGCAACTCTTAAACCCTATTTTCCTTCGAATTTAGTCATTGCCAATTTTTAGCCACCACGTAATTTTTCCCTACAGCACAGCAGATACCAACCAAGGACGGTAACACATGCTTTTTCCAAGACAGTTCAGTCATATACTGTCACAGGGAAGCCGAAGATGCTTGGAGTACATCACCGGCCTAATGATTGCTTTAGTTCCTTTACATTTATGATTATGAGAACAATATCCGTGTTATTTGAAGAGTTTCTGTTCCTGAGAAATGGGTGTCATCTATTGTGAATGTACAATAGTTCAGCGGTTAAGAAAATATTTTATAAAATAATATTTATAAAAATAGATGACTTGATGCTAAATTTTCTTTTTGCATCATTCCTTTGTCTTAAAACTTATGAAGAGTAGAGCAAAACAAAATTTATACCATGGAGTTGGTAACTATTACATTAAAATAATGTATTTTTCATTTTTAAGAATTTGTATTTCAAATGTATTAATTTAACTTTTGAACTTCATTCTTGTTTCTCCATTAATTACATTTAATAACTGACATGAATAATAGCAGCTATATGCAAAATCATTTGAGATTTCTGATGGAGCAGTGCTAACTATATTAGGACTTGGCAACATCTGTGTTGTTTTTTTTCTTTGAAAAGAAAATAAGAAAAATAAATGAATATTTCTGGAAACAAAAGAGATGGCTAACTTATCCACACAAAAATACAGCAAAGCCACAATTCTTTGTTGTCTTTGCACATTGAATGAATGAATATGGAATGCACTCTGACTGGGATTGAGTTTGTTTATTTGGGTAGGAATGCTTAGGGCTCCTCTGCATTGTTGCAGGTTTATTTAGTTAGATGCATGACTGAGGTTGTAGGTGCTCAGTCAGGATATTTGGTCTAACATGGTTGGCCTTTTCCTTGATGTATGAATGGGCATGACAAGCATCAAACAAGCCTTCATCTTTGAATGAATCCCGTGTACTGGGTTTTCCTGTGTGGGAGCCATTCCCATGGGTGTAGAGGAAGACAGACTGGATAGTACTCAGGGATGTAATGTGGACCATTGTGTATTCTAAATGATTTATAAAGTAAGATGCTTTTTAACCAAATGGTAAGTAAATAAATGGTAAGTAGTAAGGAGTAGACTCCTTGGACTATCTTTTATAATATCAAGGGAATAGGGCTGTAGTCAAGACCGCCACTGTCAAGTCCAAGACCACGTCTAGCTAAAATCAAGTCTAGACTATCTTAAGGTTGTTGAGGTCAAGTCAAATTTGAGTTCAAATAAAAGCAAGACTGTGTCAAGAACCAGACTGAAAACCACTGAATCCTTTTTAAGGCCAAGCTTTTACTCTAAATAGTTGGGATCATTCATTCATTGCACCAATGATTGGGCTGTGTTTTCTAGTAAAAGGGAATTATTTCTTTTCAAACTTTGTGAATGAGAAACAAAAACATGAACATCAATTTCCCATGTTCTCAGTAAAGGCCAAGACTATATTCTGATTTAAAACAAAACATCAGCTTTATTGTTTTTTTAGAACATGCTCATTATGATATTGTGAAGTTATAACATGTGAAAAACATGGCCCATCTAGCACAGCAAGGAGAGATATCCTCCTGATACACTCCAGCTTCCACTGGTCAACTGGTGGAAGAATGAACAGACCTTTGGGTTAGTGTCTTCACTCCTCCAGGGTAAGCTTTTTTCTGGCAATTTCTAGCTGCTTGTGCCATAATTCCATCCCACAATAAAAATTGTCTTGGAGTAAAAGGCATGTAGGTGTTCAGTTAGTTCACTTTCCTGCTGTGACATCACAGACTTAACCTGTATGGTGGGTCTGGATGATATAGGATTGGAGTAGAAGTAAAAATTATCTTAATTTGAACACCTCTTTAGCAGTTGGTGAACAGGACAGCCTATGTGTGGGGTTTTTTGTGGAATGCATTTTTCAATCCCACATCAAATCTTGTCCTCTGGGACATGCTCTACCGACTCACTGTGGCCTACATAGATGACATCTTCAATATCTTAGTTGACCCTAAGACCATTTGTGAACTCAAGCTTTTTCTGGGATTTGCCAACTTTTATTGACAAAGTACAAACACCACCAATGCAGATGCCCTGCCAGAACACAGAACCCATTGCCAGACCCATGATACCACCCACCTGCCTTGTTATTCCCATCCTTGGAGACATTAATTGAGAGGTTGAAAAGGCTGCTTCCAGTGAGCCTGTGACTTCTGACAACCCCTGTAGGAAAATCTAAGATCCACAAGAATTATGAGCTACAAGTTCACCACCTTGGCCACAGGACACTCTGGGTTGACACACACCCATCAGTTACTCATTAAAAGTACTGGTGGCCATCTTGTCATGCTGATCTGCTACAATATGTCCCATCCGTTTGAGTTTGTGCCCAGGCAAAGCATCACTTCAGCATTAGTCCGATGGCACCATGGAACCCTGTATTACTGATCAGAAGGTTGGGGCTTCAAGCTCCAGCACCCCCAAGCTGACACTGTGCCTTCCATGTTTCATTTACTGAGCAAGTGACAAACATTATCTTACTATTTTTTATTTAATTATTTAACAAATTTGTCAAATGTGCCCATTTTTTCTCTTTCATGCTAGCTGTCAAGGCAAGTTGTCTTTACAGACTCGCACTCATTCAGCAGTGATTCCCCACCGATGCTGCAATAACAGGTGAATGTTGTCTCTGTGCTCTCAAGCTTGAATGGCTTTTATAAAAGTTGTCTAACTGCTCAAGCACCTCTAGTTGCTCTGCTGATGCCAGCCCTCAGAGAATTGTTTGTTGCTTTTTTCCCTTTTTTTTTTTTTTTTTTTTACAAGACCTCTGATTATTGTAAGCAGAACAGGCTTGAGTGTGTGTGAGAGTGAAATGTGTAGAAAATTCACTCTATTGAAACGTTACCAAGCAGCAGACAATTCAACCCTCCATCAGATTTTACAGGCACAAAGACTGTTTGTGCTCAGGTTCACTTCCAGTCAGCTCTCGCAGAATCATAGGAGCTTCTTTCACACACTTGGAACAAGGATGAGCTGCCTTTGTCTATTCTTTATCATAGAATCTGAATGTTGTCTGCCACGTTGAAGAATTTCTATGTAATCCTTTCTCCAACAGCTGATGAAAAGCCTTCCTTATGCCTGATGACATTGTAGCAGAATTGGGGTCATGTAACACACACTTAAATAGCCAGGTAAAACCATATCACAAACATCCTCTCTAGAAAGATATGTTTTCTAAAAGCAATCAGTAGTGCTTAGTATGGTTATTCAGATATCTGGATATCTGAACTCATTTTATTATTGGTTTTTATTTTGGTGCAATTCTTAAACCCTATATTCCTTCGAATTTAGTCATTGCCAATTTTTATCCACCACGTCATTTTTCCCTACTGCACAGCAGATACCAACCAAGGACGGTAACACATGCTTTTTCCTAGACAGTTCAGTCATATACTGTCACAGGGATGCTGAACATGCTTGGACATCACCGGCCTAATATTTGCTTTAGGTTATGAAAATAGATAAACCTCATTAAGGGTTTGATGACTTGAGGGTAGCTGAACATGCTTGGAGTACATCACCTGCCTGTCCTTATATACATTCCTAATCAATCTTTTTATCTACCCATGATTTTTTCTGTTGTGTTCATTTTTTATGTTTTCTGTTCTATTCATTTTAATATGTGGATATTCAAAAACAAATAAAAGGTTAAAAGTCCTATCCCTGGTAATCAGATTGTAAGACAGTTGCAGATGCTAAAGTTCATTTAAGATGAGAGCAACATGATGCAACATCCTGTGGTATAGTGCTCTTTACATGTAGGCAAAAACTGAAGTTTTCTGCAGAATTTTTAGAAAGCAGCCCCCCCCCCCCTCTCTCTCTCTCTCTCTCTTTCCCAGGCTATTTTGTATTGATTAAGTGCAGTCTGGCCCTTAATGATCATTTACTGCGACTCCTCACCACGAGCCTCTGGACGACTATAGAGCAGAATGATTATTAGTGTGGACACTGCGCTTTGGAAATTAAGTTAGATTTTCCTTGGACAGATGTGCAGAAAGACGCACGTCCCTTTAATTAGGCTCAAGCTGCTGTTTGGCGTGTGATGCGCCACGGTAGCAGCCCGGATCTATGAAACTTTTACGAGTCTACTGCGAGACAAAACTCTTCCCCAAAAAAAAAAAAATTCTAAATACTTGTTGTGTATGCGTATCTGTAGCAGATTGTCTCTGCCTTTACATCCTCGTTTATTCCCGGCCATCTCATTTCATTTCTAGATAAACAGTCGAAGATTTAATTGCTGTTCTTTCAAGGAGTAAAAACGGAAAACGCAGGTAATAACCCGAGTTGATGTTGCGACTGCAGGGCTTCCGCGCTCGGCACTTCACTCGAACGCTCTCGTACTGTAAGAGAAGAGGTGGGTGGTGCGCGTCGACGCCGCACGGCATTATGGGTGCTCCCTGCTGTTCCTCCCCGGAGTACTGTGATGTGCACTCTTCAAAAGGGCTCATGTCACCGTCGCTGCCTCATTTAAAGTCAGACTCCCTTGAATTTGCATCTCACAGCGTCTTACAGGATGTGCCATATGTCGTCCAAAAGAAAGACAATGCTCACAAATAAATTGGCAGCGCTACCCATCCCCCCATTCGTTCTTAAAAAAAAAAAAAAACAATGACCATGTCTAGGAAGACAAAGCTGTTTAAAAATGGTGCATTTCAACTCAGCGAGTTTCAGTCAGGCCTGGCGCAGGGACGTCGCACCTCACAGCCCAGTCGCAAAGCGCAATAACGAATAAAAAAATGCTCATTACCGAATGATTTCGGTTTTCTCTATGATTCAATTTGCGGTAATTACAGCGGCCCGCGCTAATAAAATTCCGCCACAGAACGCGAAGGTCAACTACCAGTTAGGCGTGTTCATTTTCATCTCGGTGTATTCATCCTCGGCGCCTAATGGCCCAATTTTCTCCCCTCGCTCTTCAATAAATATTGCTGGAATTACAGGTTAAATAGCTAAATTAAATCACGGCTATTATGGTAGGCTGTACGGCTCGGTGAGGGAAACAGGCTTAGCACTCCATGGACAATTACCGGGGAAGTGCCAATCGCCAGGCAGTTTGCGATTAATGTCGGGGACATCAAATTCTAACGTTCATTTTCTCCACTGCCGTCGAAGTCTATTCAGAGCACAGAATATGACCAAAAACCGAACGTGGCTCCTAGAATAAAGTGAAATGCAAGACGGACGCTGCTGAATTCTCGATTCTGATTGGTCGGTGCTCGGCTCTATAGTAACGGCTTGATCACGGGGACTGCTATGGCACTAATAATTACCACATTCAAACATTTAAGGAGGGAGGAGTTTTTACATCTTGTAGTTTCTGAGGGGTTTTCTTTTGTGTGTGTGTCTTATTAGAGAGAAAAAAAGGCGGAACGACTGTTTATAGCTGCTGTGACGTAAGTGATAGCGGCGTTTCACTGCATCAGACATAACTGCAAGTGGATAAAAAGTACACGTGAATAAATTTACAGGTTGCCGTAGTATAAGAGGAATAAAACATTCCCGGATTCTCCTGATACAGGAAGTCCTGATTATTTTCCCAGCCTGTGTTTTATTCCTCACTTAACTAGAAGCTTAATCTCTGTAAGCAGGTCCACATATTTAGAGACGTGTTCGAATACCATGTAGCGGTCTATTTTAATTGCTCGGGATGAATTTTGTTCCGCGTGCTCTAATGACCAGGGCTGCTTATGACAGCTGTAAAAGGTGCAGGCTGCTAGCAGGGCTGGAAGGTAATTCCTGTAATGACTGGCGAGACCAGCAGCCGATAGACTACTGATTTGGTGTGTTCATTCATCCCCGCTCTCCGAGTGGAGCACCAGCCAGTCTGTTTGTGGAGAGCGTCTCTCATTATCCTCCTCCTCAGCCCTCGCTGCTTAATTAATATCTTAACCTTTTGAGTTATTTTTGGGGACTCGCGGCCTTTCATGCCAGCGAAACCAGGAAAAAGGGAAGGGGAGAAGAAAAAAATTGGGCACATGGGACGGCAAACTCGCACTTCAAAACTGGACATCCTGTTAACCAGGACTTATTCAGATAACCTTGGAATTTTCCCGAGCGTTAGAAGCTCTCGTCTTTAAGGCACCGCTGTTTTTTCTTTGAACTGCCTGCCGTTTGCACACTGAGGGTCTTAAATTATTAAGGTCGAGATTGTATTCATTATATTTCACAGTCTGGGAAAGCTAAGGAGGCTTCAAACACTCTCACACTCGCACTTCCACTCATGGTGGCTGTTTGGGAACTGGGAAGAAAAAGTGTAGCTGATCAATAATCTGGAAAGAAATATATAAATATATACATATTAAATAATAAGCATAATGGTAATGGATTGACAAATGGCTCCAGTATGACGGAGTAGACCTGGAGGAGGAAGGAAAGACCTGGCCACCCTCTCATCACGCCTCCGACGCTCCATATTTGATGGAGTCAATGTCACGACAAACTGATTTGCATTTAGAACAAAGATGACACGAGCCCTAGGCCTGCGGTGCCTCCCTGGCGTCCGCCCGGCTGGTGGAAAGTTTCCTGACATTTCTTGCATTATTAAGCCAGGGGCTTCATTACCATGTGTGTGATCTGGAAGTCTCTCAGGCCTCTAATTCCTCACCTTGAATTGCTAATGTCTTGTTTATGACTATCATAGCAAATCCGAGGCAACAATTACATGCAAATCAGTTTCGAGCCACATTGTGCCACTGTGAACAAAGCAGGCCGACGTGCAGTACACGTGCCCGGTCTAACATACACGCAGAGGCTGTGGAGGCGAATAACGTCAGCTTTTAGAGAAGATTTGGTTGGTATCAATTAAGACGACTGATACGAGTTCAGGGATCAAACATGTCCGTGCGACAGCATTCAGGAGGACATCCAAAATGGTTTCGAATTTTCCATTACGTTATATACGTGTAATACATAAGAACACGATGATGATAGCTGAAGGTGGCTGCCAACTAGTCGATTAGCAAACTATTTAAGCATTGGAATTATTTTACTGTAATATAAACAAATGTTAATCATGAATTGCGATTTTATTTCTAACGTCCCCTACCGAACACTGTGTCATAGTGATGTCATCCATCAATTCCCACCCACTAGCTATTCAATCCAATTTCATTTTTTAACAGACCTTAAGAACTTTACAGAAATCCAGATGTAAATTCAGATCAGATCTTGCCGGAGGAGACGATGGCGGAATAGCGTGTCAGATTATACAACGGAGACCCGCTAACGAAGAAAATGACAACGTTCTCTTTACAGAACACAGGGTTGCATAAACACAAACATTCTTCAAAGTGAACCTGAGGTAGGAGAAACATTCATGTTTCGTTCACGTTTCAGGATCGCCAATACCGTAGCTGTAGCTGTCCTGGGAGTTTTTGCGTAACCCTGCAACTGGTAGATTTTCAGTTTGATTTCAGTCAAAAAACCGCTGACAGAACTGCTAAATCATCCGTCGTCTTTGAGTGCAATGGGACAAAATCCGCCGCCCATGAGCACATCCAAACACCAACGATCTTCACTT
The DNA here is from genome assembly GCA_030068235.1 of Notoglanidium macrostoma. Lineage (NCBI taxonomy): Eukaryota > Metazoa > Chordata > Actinopteri > Siluriformes > Auchenoglanididae > Notoglanidium > Notoglanidium macrostoma. The sequence goes on along the minus strand of JAQQZR010000005.1, from coordinate 21,656,160 downwards.
ATCTATCAAAGAATTATTTTAGGACGTACGCGTACAGCGTAAAGCCGGCTCGGTGCCATCCCTCCATTACTACTCCCGGATGCAAACTTGCGATTTCCTGTTGATCGGGTGAACGAGGTTCTCATGCAACCCTGAATGGATTCGTGAGAAAGCAGAAAAAACTTCTAGCTAGGAATTTTGAGCACCATTTAGAGGACACAGTGCCGACTCGGAAGTGCCTAATACCAGCGTCGCTTTATCTGGATAGGTTCGGGTTCGGGGGCCGAGCGTGGCGGTCTGAGACTGAGACGCTCGGCAGTCGGTAGGTGGATCCGAAAGGGGCTCTCGGCGGCGGAGCAGAGAATCATGGGTGATTTACTAAGTGAAAATGAGGCGACGGAATCTGGAAGCAGCTGTTTTTACAGCCTGTTAGACACACTAGTGCAAACTTGGAGTGGACAGCACGCAGCTATTTCCCACACACAACATCTGTTTCACATTCTCCTCCCTCCAACTGGCCAAATCCCTCGACTAGATCCCCGACTGGACATATTCACTCGGGGAAGAGCAACACACACACACACACACACTTCTGCTGCCTAGACAGTGTCCTGACCTCCATAACCACACACACACACACACACACACACACACACACACACACACACACACACACACACACCAACAGCCAGACATGTACACTGACACTTGTGATTTGCCGTCTGTTTTTTTTTTCTTCTTCTTCTTCTTCTTTTCACCACAAGACTCGTCTTTCAGCTATAATATTTTTATGACCTCATTTTGTAAGATCGGGCCATTTACATTTACAGCAGTGTATAATTTTTATACAATACACAATAACATAATGATGCCGTTTGTTACAATTTATTGGCGTGTTGCGCTTACTCAAGTCACCACACACCCTCACCACGTCTGCTCTCTCTCTCTCTCTCTCTCTTTCTTTTTTCTTCTATTTCTTACTTTCATTTCTGACAGCCGAAGTGCTGGACCGCGAGTGCCGACATTTATGATCATCCACGTTAAAGCTGACAAAGACGATTTCCATGTCTTCTCTGTTTTCCCTCTTTTTTTTCTTTCTTTCATTCTTTCTTTCTCTCGAGCTTGCTTGGTCTCCTCACGTGAGATTAGAAGAGGCAGGGATTAAGCGGGAGGTGGAAGAGGTGGTGTGCGGAGATGAGGGGCGTTATTTTTTAAACTAACACTGAGCCGCTTAGTGAAATCAGAATGAATTTAATTCATTACACTCGTGCCTGGTGACAGGAAAGTGGCAGAGCCGAGAGAGGAATTAAGCACCTGGGCAGACGTGATGTCAGAAAGCCATCGTCTGCTGGGGCTCTGGGGGAAAGGAAATCACATTTCCGCACCTCTACCTCTAAGTGTAGTAATACAATTCTCAAATCTCAACAGATAAAAGTGTTCGATTTTAGCGTTTTTCCGCTCAAGCCTTTAAGCTCCGCCCATTTGGCACAATCACATCCTGTCATATATCCCTGAAAAGCTTTTTTTTCCTAATATATATTTTCATTTATCCGTCATGATGATCTACATGCCTTTATATTTCCTTTATAGATCGTAGCAGAAACATTAAATAACATCAGTCGCATCATTTTCAAAACTGATTCCCTTAAAATCTAACCTTCAGAACCTAAAATCTCTGTTTATGACCTGAAATTTCACATGTTCATGTTTATCCCTGCCCCTATTCCTATTGAGGAGGATTTTACAGAGGAATTTCCACAAAAAAAAAAATAATTCTTAAATAAAAGCAATGTTTATAACAGCCAACGATGATTTAGAAAAAAATTTTTCCCGCAAACTGAAAAAAAAATGTTAAGCCTAAAATCATCCAAAAACTAGATTTCTTAGCTTTCATTAGGTAGGCAAAGTATACATGTTAAACAACTAAACACAGCCTCGACTGCGTAAATAAATGTTTTTTTAAGTTATTTTTTTCAATTTACTTGTATCAACTGGCTAAGCATAATCTATTGTTTAAAAAAATTGCCCTATTCGCCTGTAGTGTCTCGCCTTAAAATGATCATCAGCGTGTGTGTGTGTGTGTGTGTTGGGTAAAAGGTGATGCCTTTCAACAGACTTTATAGCCGTTTTAAGGGTCACCAGTTTGTACTTGGGGCCGATGTCAGCAGCTTGGTGTTAAAAAAAAAAAAGAAAAAAAAAAAAAAAAAAGGCCTGTTTCATGTTAACAAATTAAACAGATTAGATGTGAAAGTGCCAGACAAGATGTAGAGTCGGAGTCTGGTCAGAAAAGTGGGAGGGAGACAGGAAGTGGACAGACGGAGGGATATGGGTAGCCTTTTTTCCTCACTAATCCTGCTCATACACACACACACACACACACACACACACACACACCGAGCTTTGAGACAGACTAGTTCACCTGCAGGTCTCTACCTGCCCCATGAATATGAGCAAAAAATCAACACAGAACCAAAAAAGTACACTCATTAAAATGTGCTTTCATGTTCTCGTCCAGTTTACCGTTCTATTTCCTAACCGAAACGTCATAATTAAGAAGTTCTGATGATCTGTGCAACGAACACTTAGATAGATAACGTAGTGGCTAATGCAGGGGTCAGTATTTAGTCGGAAATGAGTACTTGAACAAATGCTGCGCGAGGGATGATTAACGTAGGTAAAAAGAAAAAAAAACTGACCGTCGTTCAACGACTCTTGCAATATAAACACGAACCAGCTTTGCTTCGGTAGATCCTCAGTTGGAGAATTTAACCAATCATGTAAATTATTTAGCTGAAGGAAGCTAATCAGACCAGAGACTGGCTGCAAAAATAAAGACATGAGAGAGAGAGTGTCATTTTGGTATAATTAGCGAGTTTACGACATGGCTTATTTAAAAACAATACATCAGGTTTAAAGACGAACAGACAAAGAAGTACGCATTTCAAAATGTCACACCAGTCAGAAGTGCTAACGTCAGGCACCACTACGAAATGAAACTACGTACAACCGTGTTATTTATAGCTGCGTATAAACTAATCATTAATGGCTAAGAATTTCAAGGTAACTGTTGGAGTCATTTTGGCTTTTTACGTTTGTAAGCGAGGGATTTTATCTCACTGTACCTTCGCAAATTCGACTTGAGTCTAATTGCTGACTACTAGATGTGAGCTGTATTTGTAAATCGGGTATTAAAATTGTTCTCCCTTGCAAAATGCAGTTTTTACCCCATATAATAATTCTGATATTCAGATCTGCGTGATCCATTGACATTTACTAGCTCTGTGAACATCTAGCCTAGAACATCATTTTTGTGCTATCATATGCTAAAATGTCTAATTAGCCAATGGTGTCGTTTGTTATGCTGCCATACGATGCCATGATGTCATGCTGCGATCTAAATAAGAAATCTGCATAATCTGGTGAACGATTGAAGCATGGCATGAACAGGAATGAACAGATTTTTGGACAGCCCACCACACCACACCACACCCCCCTAACATCCTTCAGCGAGACAGTCCAAAGTAGACTGGGCCAAGTGGGAGCATCGGCACAGCGTATACACGCCTGGAGTCTCTCCTCCCCTTCCTGGCTGGGCTCTCTCGCTCTGATGTAACAAAGCTGTGCTCTGTTGGCCAAACAGAACTGGCAACATGGCGGCTCGCGATAAAACCTGTAGCATCTAGCAATAAAAACAAGGGACTATTTTCCATTTCGTTTCAAAATAACACGTATTTTTTCCGCGTTTAAGCTCCTGGGTAGACTCTTCGGCCTGAAATTGTCCTACGCTGGAGCTAGGTGTCGGAGCGAGCTCTTCCTGAAATCAGCCACCTCTCTTTGCACTCTGATTGCTTTGCGGATTCCTCTGTGCAGTCGCGGTAAAGCGGCTCGTGCCTCAGAGTTAAAAAAAAAAATGAGGTTCTCAGTCGAGGCTGGCCAACCTTATTTACCCAGCAGTCAGCTGAAAGTGTAGCCGGGTTGCAGGAGATATAAAAGAGAGCGAGAGCACGCGTGAGATACGGGTTTATGTACAGGACGGAATAAAGAAAAGAGTCCAGTCATCCTATAAATCTGCAGACTTCTCATTCAGTCTCCGGGTGGTATTATTACCGCCGAAGCACTCTTCATTACTATCAAACAGAGAGCCGGGGGGGGAAAACATAATAAAACTGGTCTGGAGAAAACATGGCACAGAACAAAAGCCAGCTCCACCAGCAGGCCTCGATGTTTGTCATCTTATTGGCGCCTGTCCCTCTGAATTGATCCCAAGGACTTAAGGGAGGGGAAAAGTGTCAACGTGTGTGTGTGTGTGTGTGTGTGTGTGTGTGGCTTGTGTAAGTGTGTATGGGACGAGGCAAGGTCCGTGCATTCTGGCCCTGGTTTGTGTGTTTATACTGTGGAGACAGAGCGAGCCGTGCGGGCTGTGGCCTGGAAGAGCAGATCCAGACCAGATGAGGGTTAAAGCGAGGAACCAGAGACTCGAGGGTGGGGAAGGGGGGCACCTCTGCTCCAAACGGCCCTTATAAGGCTCTGATTGCACGCAAGCCGCGTCTGAGACGAGGGACAGCTGAGGCTGCTGGACCGTGAGCTTCATGATGTACACACTCTTCACCCAAAAAAAAAAAAAAAAAACGTGTGAGGTGCTTCCCGTCATCAAACATGCCAGAGTGTGAAAGGCCCTTATTTAACAGGCACCTGTAAAATCAAATCAGGCATGCGAAATGCTAATAACGGTGCCAGCCGCTGTGCCCGAGCCGGAAATATAATCACAAATTACTATTACGGAATCGCTTTATTTCCTTTGAAATCTGCTGCTAAACACGTATTTAAGACCAAAACAATATTACCTTGCCTGTGATCTTTTCGAAAAAAACAAAAGATCCAGCAAAGCAGATGAAACTTCGTGGGGGGTGATGTCGATGTAATTAGCAAGCAAAACAAGGAGGATTTTTGCGCAGACGTATTGTCGGATAAAGGCGCTGGGGTCAGGCCTACCTGATGGAATCATCTCGGCCTGGTTACTCTTCTCCTAGAGAGAATAATAACTGCAATCGCAGCTCACAGTCTCTATAAACAAAGCCCTCTATTTGTCAGGATAAAGAAAACATTTCTTCACTTGGTGATTATGACAGAAGGTTTAAGCTAACCTTCAGTGGCGTGGATGTTAACATGACGGTGGCGATGATCAAACAATGCTCAGGAAAATGATCTCCGCACAGCATAGGACTTCGGCCATGTTCTCTTAGGCAATCAAAAGGAATGATTTCGAAAAGCGATAAAGAAGATTACAAGAGCGTGCCGCTTTACTTCTGTTTAATTCTCAGGAAAAAATGGGCTGGGGAAAAAAAGGGAAGCTTGAACACACACACACACGAAAAAAGAAAAAGTGCAGCAGAAAGCAGCGCTGGAAAAAGCATGTCAGAAGCTGTAAACGGAGGAGAGGGTGGTGGTGGTAGTGGGGGGTATGGCATTCACACAGTACGCCTGTCTCCAGTCTAACTGAAACCAGGCTCTCTTCTATAACCAGTCCAATCTGTTTTCATTTGCAAGAAACAGAGCTCTTCTACCAGCACCCCTCCTCCTCCTCCTCCTCCTCGTCCTCGTCGTCCTCCTCCTCCTTGTTCTCCACTCCAAACCCCTATATTCAAGGGCCTAAAAACTCCACTTCACTTGCTTTGTCTGCTACAGAGAGGCTGGGATAGCAGCACGACTTTTACGCTCTTACAAAACCACAGTGAATGGTTATAGAGAGCTATACAATAAAATATGTAAAAATGATGGAACAATAGACATTCTAATTGGCTATGGTCACTAAGTAATCCAAAAGTTACGTCCCCAGATTCTGTTGCTTCAAGCTGCACTCTTTTGCTTATTTGATGCGCAAGGTCAAATCGTTCAGTGTTAAATACCGTGTGACATTAAAGGGTTTAAATGCAGTGTGCGTGTGCTCACAAGCCATTGGGCAGCAGGACAATGCAAAAGAAGTGGATAAACCTCCCTGTCGAGAGACAGAAGCGTTTCCTGGCATTGCCTCACTGCAGGACGGGCTTCACAAAATTGCATAAGCTATTCATCTCATTCGAGTGGGTTTACATCAGCGAGTGGACGCAGCGATGCGCCAGGGAGTTAAAAAGGCCTCTCTCCGTCTGATAGCCCTGCCGCTAAGCTACGGCAGTCTGCTCGGGCTTGGCAGAGTACACCGAGCATCCGAGAAGAACGTGACACACAAAGGACATTGTTTAAAATGATTCACTCTGCTTTAAAACCGCATCAACCGGAAATGAAACGGCGATCCAGACGGGTACAGACCGCCCGCCACCTATCTTAAGAGTACGCTTGCGTAATTGCTGTCCATCATGGGTTATCGCTCCAAGCCAAGGCCTGTTTAAGCTTCAGATGAGTTCCTCTGAGGACTTTGTACAGAAAGCGAGCAGACTGGAGGTCCTGGGTGGAAGGAAGGAGGGAGCAATGAGGGTCTGGGTGAGCGAATTAATTACACGTGCATTTTTGGATGGAGTATACCATAATGAGCCCCAGCTGCGCCAGGCATCCAACTCCCTTTAAATGTAACTATAAAAAGCTGGGCATTCAACATCCCCTTCACAAAGAGAAGTGGGCACCATAAAAGGTCCCTGTGATGTGTGCTCAGAAACATGGCACAGGAGACATGCCAGCAAAGAGGGCAAGGGAAATTTTTTTAGGCAGGAAGAGGTATTGTGACTTTCCACTATGTTCAAAAGAGTCGATGTGAACAACAACTTGTGGTGCTCGCAGCTTCAAAAGGCAAAAGTTTCTGAGAAACCCAAGCTCACAATATCTCAGTATGGCATAACCTACAGGTTACCAAGCTCAGGAAGGATCGTTAATTAGCTGAGTAGGCTAATCAGATGTCTCGGGAGCAGGAAAAACTCTAAAATGTGCCGGACAGGGGGTAGTCTGGGAACCTGCGGCATAGCCTATGGAATCCATCGCTTCTCAGTATGGTGTAACCCATGAAAGGTCTTGTCTCAAAAATTTGCCAACACTGGTCTGATGGAAATGCTGTTATTCCCAGCAGTTCTCTCTTGCTTCTGTTGTCACTATGCCTTTACGTGGCGCATATAAGGCTCGCTGGCTAGCTAAACCTTTAATCTCAGTCGTTAGTTAGCGTCCATATTTCCCAATGGCTTAGCCAAGTGTACTCACAACCTTAATCGGTAGAACCACCTCCGTTTGGATTCACCAAAACTTGCTCAAATCCCACCCATCAATCCTTCCTAGATCAATCCAAGCATTGATTGGGATAGTATAGGAGAGGCTTTGCTGCAATTATAATAAGATTCATTTATATTATGATATGATAATAAAGGGTGCGAGAAAGTAGTGCAGAAAGTAATATCCCTGCTCAAGCACTAACTCTTGATTTCGCTGACAGGCATCATATTCATTTCACACCTCTGGTGCTAACAAGGTTGATTGGTATCACTATCATCTGATGACGTAGCTCGCACTGCTCCTCTCCATTGCTGTGCCACTGATTAGCTTTAATGACGTTCATTTGGCCCTGGGAATCTTACCTGATTTCTGCGCCCGTGAGAGGGATGCCATGTTCAGATAACTGGCTGAATTAGAAAGAGGCAGAGAGAGAGATGGCTCTGAAGAGTCAATTAGATTTCGTTGATGCGTTGGCCTCATGCTAGCTCTCACTTTCAGATTAGGCAGATGGCCAAAACTACGCCAGCGGCCAAAGTCCGAATGGTGTCCTTTTTTTTTTTTTCAAAAAAACAAAAACGGTGGGCTGCAGACTGTAGATGGAGCATCCAACCTAGCCAAAACCATGCAGACTTTTATGACAGAGAGAGAAAATCACACATTAAACAGCTGTAAATGATGGAAAAACAAATACAGCGAGAGAAAATGACACTGGATTAAGAGCACAGACAGCTTAATCCAGCGCTCACTGTTCTAATGCCATTGTGGCTTGAAATGAAAATGAATGAAAGGTTAGATAGAAACCAGGGGAACCAAAGAAATGGTGCCAGCTCCATTAATACCTCTTACACTCAGTTGGTCCTCTCTGTTCAGCGAGCGTCAGCCAATTTTGTTGGATTATGCGACAGGTTTCTATGGTGAGAGAGCCAAATAGTGATTTATTGTCGTAGTTTCTGATCACAGGCATGTCTGTCGAGACGCGGTGGCTCCTTCTGGCTGAAATCCAGCATTGTTTACAACTAAAAAGCCCTCTAGCTATCAAACGAATTAGCCTGCCAGCGTTCCTTCCAACAGGTTGCTGCCAACGACCATTTTCGTTGTGATGCGCAACTGATTTCTTATGTAACAGCAGAAATCTAATTCGATTGATTTTTAGACACTGAAATCCTCAAGTGTTTTTCTGCACAGCCTCATCGTACAGATCAATAGCTCCAGTGAACTACACTGATTGTGTTTGTTCGGGGTGAATAATTTGACGTGTTTGGTAAGTTCGGGTGATGTTTTGAGTAAGCGCACTAAAGACCCAAACCCATGAGGAGAAACTCAATCTGCTTTTACTGCTTTTCCGCAATTTACTTCACTACCACCCAGACTGCTCTGCATACCCGGTAAATAGAAAAAACATCTCCGCAGTCACTGACATGTTGCCCCATGATGGGAGGAACATTAAACGCTGCGTGTACAGAACCAAAACGAGGCCTCGGAGGATGGCGAGATGGGGAAATGGCTTGGAAACAATCTCGGTCTCTTGTAGATAAAAAAGCAGACCAGAGATGGAGGGCAAAAATAGAGGGTTGAACCAAAGAGGTCTCGAGGAACGATCAAGCAGTGCCAGCTAGCGATCCTGCTCTTCGGCATGAGCTACGATACAACGTGTTCTCCAAACTCCGCAGGCATGAGCAATTAGTGCCGGAGAAACATGATTACAGGGCTGCTATACACACACACACACACACACACAGACACACACACACATACACACACAAGGCCTGGAGTTCTCCGCATTTTCAAAATGAAGTGACAGACCGAGAGAAGGCGAGAGAGAGAGAGAGAGAGAGAGAGAAAAAGAGGGAGGCAGTGACCACAGAGGACAGATATCAATATTGCCGGCAGAGTCTGGGGTTTGTGCAGAAGCCGTTAGCATGTGAAATTGGGAAGCCTTAAGCCCCCCTAAACAAGAGGATCAACCCACATTCCGTCAGGCTGCGTCGCCCTCCAGCACCCACCGAAAATCTCCCGGCTCTCTTGCCACACTTTCCACCTTCCTCAATGACAAACAAACCCTCCGTCGCTTGTAATTGGGCTTTAATTCTTCAACCCACCTCTCCTGAATCATTCCAACACTGCACCCTAATCCTCAGAGCTAACACAGTGAAAAATTAGTTTGAGCTAATAGCGGCAATGCTTCCTACTTAAATGTCGGCAACACTCCTTTGCAAGAAAACGCTTTGGGCTTTTGAGGCTCCATTAGCCGGTTAAGGTTTAAATCTGGGAGCCGGACTAATTCCTTGAGCCACGCTGTGTCAAAAGCCCAGGGGAGCCAGGAGAGCGTGTTAGCGGTGAGGAGGAACCTGCGCTAACCTGCTAATCCCATCCTGTCCACTGCTTTCTACACGCATGTCATTGTCCGCGGCCGTGATCCGCTCTCAGCCAAAGCCGCTTTAGAACGAGGTATCGAAGGGCTGGCGTCTAGGCCCTGCTGGAAAGGGCTTACAAGTCCTCCTCCAGCCTTTTCTCCCACGCTTTACAAATTCAAATCTCCATGCTCGCTAGAGTAGCTCACTAAACAAACAGTGTCAGGGTGACAGAGCTACTGTATCAACACGCAAAGGAAGGTGCTGCGGCTCAGCCTTCAAACCAGTTATGCAAAGACGTCTTTCTGGCAGGATGGTAGAAAAAAAAAGAGAAGAAGCCCATGCATATCTCAATTCCTCAACCTTAAGAGGATTTAATAGCAGTGAATTAGCCACCTTGGATAATTTTGCGAAAGTGCGGCAGCGTTGTCGACGAGTGTCTGCTTTGCACTAAATGTCCGCTGACAATAAAAAAAAAAAGAAAGTGTGGAGAAGAACATGATGAGCACGAGGGCAGAAGCCACCAGCGCACGCAGAGAGCTTTGCTTGTGTTCACAACCCAAATCGGCGACAAGTTTATTCCCTGCCTTGCGGTGGAGAGAGACTGAAACGCCGTCATGCCGGTACCGCAGAGTGGCACTGTGGCCGTTTGATGTCTTCATGTGGGACGCGTTAATGCCTCGCTGCCGCTGAAAAGTCAGCGCTGTTTAATATGGTAGATTTACAGCAAGACAACTTGTTAGCACTTTGAACTTGTTCGCTGGTGTGCAGTAAATCGGTAGTAAAAAAGTTGCTTGATGACATACGTTTTTTTGGGGTTTTTTTTTTTTTTTGAAGATTTTACCACAGTGCTGCTAACGTCTTCATCCTGATTGGTCAGCAGTGAAGCCACAAATCATGTCCTTATATGGATGTGCTCATTCTAATATTGTCAGTCCACACAATTTACAGTAAGTAAGTTCAGATTTTACATTTTCTTAAGTCCTGGTAGGCTCAAGAAAGAGAGAATGAAAAAAAAAAAGAGGTCGGTGAGGGAATGACATGCTGTTGAAGGAATACTTCCAAGGAGTAACAGTTACTGTTCCTAATCATATCAAAACGTTGATTGTTTTCCTAGAACGCCGTGTCCTGAAGTGTTTAATTCCTAACCTGACGTTAGATGAATGCATGAATTTTTGATATTAATACGCAGATCATTGGTTCTGTCCGTCATCTGCTATAAGCCCCGCCCCTTTTGCTGTGCAAGGTACACTTCAATTCATTTGTTCGGCAAATGTAAATTATAGCTTTTTCCACTCTGCTACATGAGGTTTTGGGTTCTTGTTCGCAACACAATAGACACTCAGATATTGTCTAGAACAGTACGGAAATGTGTGAGGAGTCACAGCTACAGATACGCAAACTGTGAATATATCACGCTTAGATATCCAGGTCCCAAAAAAAGAAATTCCAGAGATCGCTAGGCCTGTTTCTGTGTACTCCTGTTCTATATATATAGATATATATCTACTCCTGCATCACTTGTTTTACTCGCTGTCATTTCCTCTTGAAAAATTAAACACTGGGTGTGCAGTGCATTAATCCAAAGGGCACGCAGCTGAAACCTTTCTCTCACAGAAAAACGGAAAGGAAAGAAAAGACGAGGCGAGGCAAGGGGCACGTGCTTGGCCTCCGCTCGTCCCCTTTTGAAAGATATGATGCGAATTGGCTGATAGATCAGATGCTTTAAAGGTGGTCTGCGTTTTTCTCCGCAATTATCACACCACTGATGACACGCGTGTCGGCGTTTAAAAAAGCATAAAGGCTGAGCGGAGAGCCAGAGCTGTCGTGCCTGCGCTCGAGCGCTCATGTGCTGCGCGTCTGTGCGAGAAAAAGGAAAAAAAAAAAAAAAGAAGAAAAGAAAGATGGCTTTGTTTTGGACGCGGCCCCAGACTCTTCACGCTGCTCTAAAGTTCTGGGTTTAATTCTTAGATGAAATGAGGAGGAGACCACTGGTTCTGGGGAAGAAAAGGAAAGAAAAGGAAAAAAAGGGAAAGAAGAAGCGAGACACCACACACCACACACCATATACCAAACACACACCTATTTAGCTTGTGCTAGTGTGGGCATATAATCGGATACACACATATGCACAAACGCGCGCGCACACACACACACACACACACACACACACACACACACACACACACACACACACACACACACACACAC
>JAQQZR010000005.1:21627602-21644328 GCA_030068235.1 Notoglanidium macrostoma | reverse complement strand
CACACACACACACACACACACACACACACACACACACACACACACACACACACACACACACACACACACACAGAGTGCCGTGTGATGCTTTTGCCAAACCGCAAGTGAGGGGCCAAAATTCCATAGACAAACGCTTGAACTCAGCAGGGTCTCGACAAAAGGGGAGAAAAAAAAAGGCAGTGGAAAGCCAGCGTCACTTAAAGGTGTACAGAATTGACCCTGAGTTAAAGCAATCCACTCTGTACTCGAGAGTCACAGCCCTCAAATATCACGTGGCATAAAACATACTTAAGTGTGTGTAGCATACTGTATACAGGGAATAGGGAAGCTTTTGTGTTCATAAAGAGTGAAAGTTCAGAAAAGTGGCACAAAAGCAGAAGAAGAAGGACGAGCCGTTCTCTAAAAACCCTCTGTTCGAATCCTGTCGTCCTATTTTCAAATCAACAACGTACGCTATTGATCCGCCTGCCTTTCTGCCGTTCTGCCTTTCTGAAATCGAGCATGCATTTTTATTATTTCTTTATCCTGGGTGCTTTTTTTTTTTTCGTGAGGTTTTATTACATGCGATTCTTTTTCGAATATCACTCCTTCATTCCCTCACTCTTTTTTTTTTTTTCACACACCAATTACAGGAGCTGCTTTGAGCTGTATGAGAGAGAGAGAGAGAGAGAGAGAGAGAGAGAGAGCAGGCACAATAAAGCAGCTCGCACAAACATGCAAAATGTGCCATCTTCTCTTTCTCTGAGCTACATCCGACGCCATTGCATCTCCTCCCTACCCCTCCTCTGTCGCTCCTCATAACCCCCCCTTCCACCACCACCACCCTGCTCACACACACACACACACACACACACACACACCACCTCCACAACCAGCACCGCCACCACCACCAATCACAGCCCTGACGCCAGGACATCAATTCTCGCAAGTCTCCGAAAATTACCATGCATGAATGCAAAAAAGCCTGATCAGGAGTAATTAACACGGCTTCATATGCAAATTTTATTAATGCAGAACTACAAAGTCATTATGCAAATGCAACTTTCGTCAAGCCTCTTGACAAATATTCAGAGCTCCAGCCAGAGAACAGGTTTTTCTCTCTCCCCCTCTCTCTCTCTCTCTCTCTCTCTCTCTCTTCATTTCTCTCTCTCATTCTGTTTTCTCTACAGCGATGAAAATGTACAACCCGAATGCTAAGTTATTTTAAAACTTGAGCCTGTCTTTGCTTTCCTTTTTCTTCTGGAACTCTAAATCTGAGCGTTACGCCGATGACGGCCAGGCATCAGCAATTAAAAAGCTGGCTCTTGGTAATGACTGTTTGGCTTTGGAGCGAGGTAATGAACCTGTAATTCTGGAGAAAAGTGGAGAGAGAGAGAGAGAGAGAGAGAGAGAGAGAGAGGAGGGGGGGCGGCTTGAAGATATGAATATGCATGAGGCTCCCTGCCTTTGATGATTAAAGAAAATTTTAATATTTAAATGAGCGCATGGAAAGTGATTAACCGAGGCAAGCGACGAGGCAAAAATCTGAGGGGGGAAAAATGGTTTTGAAGATGCTAAGAAGTACATGGATGCAGCCTTCGCTTTTTTACGCTCCATTAGTGGCTAAAAGTATTTTGCCGATGTCTCTCTCTCTCTCTCTCTTTCTCTCTCTCTCTCACACACACACATATACACAAACACATTTTCCCTCTCTTCCTGCTGCTGGACAGAGCTCAGGAGGGAGGCGTGTGAAGTAGCCTGGAGTAAAAAGTGGCACGTTGCTGGATTTCAGCGCTTAAGCGCACAGGAGGGAGAAATTAAAGCATGTTGCACTGAAGCTAACTTCTGTAGGCCATCGGATCTCAGCAGGACAACGTCTTGGAGCTGGAGAGGGAGCCTGAGCGCTGATTAGCAAGAACGATGCTTAAAACAGCCGCTAAGCAGTGTTTACATGTACATGCAGTAACACGAATCTGTTTTATATATCATGCGCACACATTGTTTAAGTCGTAACCTAATAAAAGACAACCAGCCTTTCCTTTTCCGTGAATATTTATGCTAAGCTAAGCTAAAGTTTAGCATGAGCCCGCTTCAGGATGCATGCTATCTAGTCTTCGGCACTTATTTACGCAATCCAGTTTATTACTCTTGTGGTTCTCTTCACTTGCCCGTTATGTGTCCAGCTGGGTCTCTACAATATTTTCACAATCCTCTAGATTCCCAAAACCTCCATTTTTCTACGCAGAGGACACGAGTTCACTGAAAAGCATTTAGCTGTGGAATCCGCTACGCTACGTTACATTGCTACCTCGCCTGCCAGCCTGAGCATGTCCGTTACTTTATCCTCATGTACACGACAGCTTAATCATATCACATGAGATGCGCAGAGGAACAGAGCATTGATGATCATAGCTAAACCAAAGATGAGGCTAGTTTTGGCTAAGCAGCACCGCACAATTGCCCCGTTCCTCAGATCCGGTCTGTCTTTCAGCGCTCAGCAACAACAACAACAACAACAACATGATAAATACTGAAAGTGTAAGTAATTTCTATTGAAATGTCAGTCTCGTGTCAGTCCCGTTGACATACGAAGAAAATCCCTGCAGAATTCAAAAATTCCTTCAGGATTTTAACTTTCATTTTCACCACAAGCTTTGTGTGTATATTTATTATATAATACATAATAATAATATACACATATCATGTGTATAATTATTTGTAATAATTAATGCTTAATTATTTCTGTGATAACGTCAAACTGACATGATTATCATACTGTAAAAATCTCAGACCTTCAAAGTTTTGATAAACATGTTCCTGGATGTTATGGTTTGAAATTGTTATGAAGCGGGTGGTGAAAATTAAAGGAAGATTTTATTACGTTATACAAAATTCTCTTTGGACATCCTTTACAAAAAAAAAGAGAGAGAGAGAGAGAGAGAGAGAGAGAAAGAGAGGAAAGCGGATAACTAGACAAAAGTGAGCAATTACCACTTCAAAACGCCTGCTTGGTCCCAGCTCTCCTGGCTTTATTGAAACAACAAAAAAACAAGAAGACCAGCAGGAATAATGGCTCTAAAAGAGCACGTTAAATCAAACGCACATTCACCTCGCCACACAATCTGCAGGCATTGATTCTGGCACGGCCTCGGCACCCGAGCCGTTTCCCCCCACCAAGCCTTTGTGAATTTTAATTGGAAAAAAAGGCATGTGTGTCATATTACGGAAACATGTTTTCAATATCTCTCTCTCTCTCTCCGTGTTGCATCATTATTTATTGAAGAGCTCTCTCGGTGATCGTGTCGAGCTCAGAGACAGGCAGAGAGGTACAAAGACAGGCAGAAATGTCCCCTCGATTGAGACGTCTCCTCGATTCTCCGGCAAAGCCAAGAGGGCTTCAGATATATGTGTATGTGTATGGACGTGCTTTGCTTTTAACTACATCTGACTCTGCCTTATAGCAGCATTAAAAGGTCGTAATCACGCATTCCCTAGCTGGTGTATACGCCCTCCACGGCGTGATGCGCTTTCGAATATTAATTAAGGAGATTAGGAATGATGTAACTGAAAATGTAGGCAATATACTATAGAAACAAAAAAGCACAACAAGACAAAAACACACAAAATCATAGGCAACAAACAGGGAAAATATAATAATGGACAGGCGGGAAGTAACAAAGCACATTCGCGGTAGCTAAGGTTTTGAGAAATTTGAAATAAAGCTCACTAAACGATTAGCATCAGACGCATCAAGGATTAGATTTGTTAAATGCCTAACCTTAATTAGACCTAATACAGACCTATCACTGTAATCTGGCTGCTGCTATGTACACTTGCTATGTATTTATCACGCTAACTACAAGCATACAGCAATTGTGTATAACAAGCGTTAGCTTTTTGCATGCTAACGTTTGAGAGATTAGCCACGGCTAACTTGGATTTTAAGAATCAGTTCTCAAGTCAGGTTTTCCTTCACCTTATATATTTCACTTTTACTCTATAATAATGCCTTTATAAAGTCTGTAGACGATTTTTAGCATCGGGCTAAACACGTTCACGGTAGCTAACATTTGAGAAAATGAAAATAACTAGGAAATTAGCGTCAGACACATCAAGGAAATGATTAAAATTCCTAACAAATCTAAACTTTCACCAAATACAGACCCATCACTGTAATCTAGATTGCACTTCTACACACTTTGTATTTATCACGCTAACTATTAGCATGCAGCCAGGGTGTAGCATCAGAGTTAGTGTTTTGCTAGCTAACATTTGAGGGATTAGCAATATGTCACTTAGCCATAGCTAGTGTTTTGGTTTCTTGGTGAAACAGAGGATAATTTACTATCAGTATCTAAAATCAGACTGCAATTTGAGGTGATTTGTTGTTTTCTGAACATTTCTACTACTTCTACTTCCAAGAGTAAGGGTTATAGAGCTGATACGTTTCTCCTTCAACCTGAGTGAAAAAACCAGAGTTTATTACATTCACGAGTAAAGAGTTTCTGTACTTCTACTTCTAGCAGAGCTACTTATGGAGGCTGACATCGATATCTGTAGAAACGGTTTAAAGCAAAACAGGAAGTCCAGAATGATCTGCAGAGTCTCACTTTCACTAAACTCGACTCATTTCTCACAAAGGTTTTACTAACCACAGCATTAAGCAGGGCTCGAGTACGTGAACAAACCAGAAATCATCAATCTGAAACCTACTTTATTATTTTAAAATAAATAAATAAAAAACAAGAGAGAATGTATCTTTCTGACTCAGCAGACAGATTATTTGCTCCAGGGGTTTATTAGAGCTAATTAATGATATTAAAGGCCGGGGATACAGATGAGGCTTCTCAGACCGTAAAGCAAAAAAGGGATCTTAATGTGGTGGCGAATATCTCGTGAAATATTCCTCTGTAGGGAAAAGAGAGAATGTGTGAAAGTGAGAAATTGCAGGAGTGACAGGAACAGGGCCTCGTCTCGCAAAAACTACAGCACGGCTGTGGTCACCACATACTGCTCTTACACTCGGTGTGTGTGTCGGAGGAGGATTTCATTGCTAAAGTGTTTTTTTTGTGGGGTTTTTTAAACCGTGTTTCAGTAAAAAGACTACGTTCCAGCATCATTTTGACACTGAACCAAAAAGGAAAAGATCACAAAACTGACTCGTGTAAACCAATTTCAGCCCTTTAAAGGAGGAAAATATGGCAAAAATATATTCATGATAATTAAAGACCTTTTTATGATCGAGGATTCACAGAGTTTAGGCTGGCTAAAATTTGATGTATACATTTTGTTAAAATAGTATTCATGCCAGATTTTTAAAAAAAGATGAAAACTATTCAAATATATGTATTTGTTTCAATTTACATGTATATATCAGCGCCTCGCGACGGACACAAGAAGATCTTCAGGGTAGACGAGGTTCTAGGAGAGTTTTAAATTTATATTTACATTTGGATGTCAATTAAGTGCAAAAAAACACATTTTGACAGAATTTAAAGCGACACTTAGCAATTTTGGTTGTAAGTTAGCTAAAGCAAAATACAAACAAATGTATCTCCCAAAAGCCACGCCCTCAAAAAACCTGAGGTGGACCTTTATGAATATGACATGATTGACTGGCTGATAGCTTGGTAGTCCACATCCTGTGTTTTTTTCTTCTACTGTATACATCTGTAGTTGGTACAGAGACCAGAGTTTCAGCTCTGAGCCGACATTTCATTCAAGCGTCTGCAATATGAAGAGAACTTCGTCATAATTTTGCCGCCTTAAAAATCACTGACCGCACCTTTAATGCCCAATAAGCTCCTTGCTATTGTGAATAACATTATAAATGTACAGATTATCTGCGTCTCTCTTTTTAAAAAGGCATACTGCTATGTAAATTATGATGATGTCATGATTATATCATAATAATACTGTAATTAGCGACCCTGTCTGTCGTCCAGCTGAGCCTTTTCTGAGTCTGGAACATCCGGATAAATATTTTTTGTTGCATTTTTTAATATTTACTCAGTGATGTGTCAAGCTGAGATAGAATCAGCGCTGAGTGTGTTACTACCAGGAAATCTACATGCAACAGCAACATGATACCACTTCTCCCTCACTTCTACATCAGTGTCAACACTTCACTGAAGCTCACGATGCATTTTCCTCACTTTATGTTGTTTATTCAGACATGAAAATTCACAATCAACACCAAATTTCACAAAAACTATCAAACGTTTCCAGATCCTTAGTACATCTGCAGGCAATGTACAGTGTATGATGCATCGCTGTAGTTGTATTAAAGTGGCAATTTGTGATTTTTATAATCCTTTCAATAAAAATGGACAAGCTTTCCAGCTTTTCCCACAACTGACTCCGCCTCCACTGTCAAAACGACACATGTCTACTGAGTTGCCTTTCAGGGAATAAAAACGCACAGCGTTGAGCCACTGTGTTACATTTCTGGGCCAGAAAAATGTCAAACAAGCATAAAATGAAATGAATCAGTCTATTGCACGGCTGTGTCATGAATCAGATTTCCTGTGATACGATACGATTGAAACGATATGATTCGTCTATCTTTAGAAACGCGTTCAAAAATGACCAGCTGCACCTTTAATCGTTCGCTAAAATTATGATTATTTCAGTCAGTGTTTTTTAATCTCACTCTAGGTGTTGCTGATATTGCAAAAATGACACATCATGATACTTTTCCACGATGTCCTTGATACGCAACATGTTTCGGGGTTTGCTAACAAAGTGTGAGCCCAAGTACGAAAGCAGAAGGGGTTCGATGGTGCCTTCGGAAAAAACATCTATAAAAATATAAAGGAAATGACTGGAATAATTTTAAACCTCCAGTTAGAGGAGCTATGCAAATCCTAACATACACACACACACACACCCTTTCATCTCATCCCCAGCAGCATCTTTTATAGCCTCTGGCTATGCAAAATGTCATATTTTATGTAATTAGCACTATTAATTATGACTACATTCCGCGGCTACATGGCTATATGTTGTGATTATGAAAGTGAGAAAGTGTGTGCCCTGCTGATGTTTAGACTATATTTAAACTCTCGAACGGTTACTGTCGCCATCCGGACGTTGATTATTTTCCTAAAGCAGCACACCCTGAAGTGTTTTACTCCTCTGACACAACAGTAAGTCAGCAGTTGCAATTTTTTTAATGCATTAAAAGCTTGTACTTTTTAACCATTTACATTTTATGTTACGCAAGCAAATTAGTTCCTGTTCTCACTTATATTATAGCAGCTCTAAACAGTCAATCCCTCACTCTTTTTTTCTGTCTCTCGAAGTTCATAAAAAAAAAACAGACAAAGCGCTGCCGCTGACGACTCCTTCCATAAATGTCAAACAAACACCTCTTTACAGAAAACCTCACCGTTAGACAATTAAATGTCTTTAGTCTCAGATTATGCGCCGAATCAGTAATACAACCCCTTCTACAACGTCAGAGAAGGCGTTCATTTATATAAACCTGTGATTTGAATCAGAGCTGCTGTTACAGAAAATTAATCAAAACCTTCAGACCAGATATGAGATTTGAAGATATAGTTATACTGAACCTAATGTAATACTGAAATACTGAAATGTGGCACTGATCTTTCTGTCCAGAGCAGTCCTTCATGTGTGTGTGTGTGTGTGTGTGTGTGTGAGTGTGTGGAGACGGTGTGATGTGATGCAGGTTGACGTGTGCGAATGAATCGGCGGAGTTTAAGGCCTGTCAAAACAGCAGTCGTGTGTCGGGGCCAGACGGAGGGAGAAAAAGATCAAACCGCAGCTCTGGGGATGATGATAATGTTGTTCAGCTCAGAATTAGCTTTTTTGATACTGAGACACATTCACACACTCACACATACACACACACACGCGCACACAAGTACACTCGTCCTCCTTGGATTCTCTCTCTCTCGCACGCTCTCTCTCGCTCTCATTTTTCCATTTGAAGCTGACAGATGGATATATTAAAGAAAAAAAAGCAAATTCATGAAAAATGATCTGCGCTTTGAGAGTACGAGAACCGCTGCTATGTTGTTTTTTTTTCCCCCCGAAACGGAGCCCGAGTGTTTTTCTGCGTGTCATTTTCTATTTCACGTGGAGAACAAATGGGAAGCGGAAAAGGTTTAGCATAAAAGAATACTTTAACCTGCTGGGAGGCAATTATGAACACAAGGCAGCGTGCACATGTTTAGCTGCACGCCCAGCTGACATTCAAGCTTCTTAATCATTTTCCGAGGACATTTCATCTCTGCCTTTATTCTCAGCCAGCTCGAGAATTCTCGCTCCTTCTCTTCCGACGCCGAGCTAATGAAAGGGCTAAAATTTACTCGTAGTCACCGCAATATGATTTACGGAGGCAAATGTTCATCTTTCATTCCAATAACCCATTATTCAAATGGTGAAGTTTAAACAAGATTAAAAATTATCCCTCATCCCTTCCTCCTCCCCCCCTTTTCCTTTTCTTTCTCCTCCCTTCTTCTTCAAACCGGAGCTTATTAAGAAAGCGGTTTAAAATAGAATTTGGCTTATTACAAGTAATTTAAAAGTAATTTTAAAAAAATCCAGAAAGATTGAATGACTTGTCATGATAGGTGGATATTGTATTAAATGCATATTCATATTTCTAGTCGCACACACCAACCCACACACACACACACACACACACACACACGTACACAGAGAGGACGGTATCACTGATTTAAGTTGTTTTATAAATATATCTACACATGCTGTCTCACGTGTTTAGAGGAAGGCTATTCTTACAGGAGAGTCACGTGAACATCACGTGAATAGTGACGAACATATAATATCTGTAGAATTGCATGTTTTTCCCCCCACAATTCCTTTACTTTTCACATGATTCACTTTTTCCTCCACATGTGATTTTGGCGCATGGATCATTTTTTTCACCTGTGTGTTTTTTTTTTTTCATGATTCATTTATTTCCAAATGACTCTTTCTTTCACGCTGTTCTTCACGTTATTCATCAATATTTCATGTGATTCACGTGTGATTTTCTTTTTTCCACGATTCATTTCTTTTTCTCAACGTGATTCATTTCTTCCCGCATGATTCATTACTTCACATGTGATTCATCACAAGATTCGTTTCTCAGACGTGATTAAACAACATGATGTCTTCTCTTTCACGTTGTCCACATGACAGCAGGTGTGCCACATGCTGAAATGCACCTGCACGTTTTTCACACGTTACTCATAAGTGATGCGAGATACAGAATAACAGATATTAAGTATAAGAAAAAAAACCCACCCTTATAGAACAGTCACATGAACTTGAGATGTGAATAATCATGCGACTGACACGTGAAACGTATGTGGTTTTTGCCACTACAGCTCACGCTTTGATGATAAAGTCTCAGTGACGACACGTGCCTGCTATGTAGCATAGAGGCTTTGAAATGTGAAACCGTTTGCAATGAAATCTCCACATCATCTTCCGTAATTAACGCCAACGGACGCTGTAAGGCGGCTCCGCGCCATGTGGGGTTCGGACTAAATTAGGTTCTTCCTGGTTATTAAGGGTGTATTTAAATGTGCGCCGTGGCATGGTGGCAGCGAGTAAATTGTCTTTGATGCCGCAGGAAACCTTCGCAAACAAGGAAGCTTTACAAAATAAAAAAAGGAAAAAAAAGACGTTATTAAAACCGGAGCCGGTGTCATAAGCCGCTCCAACCGCTTTTCCCCCGCCAACTTTGTCCAACCCTGAATATAATTTTATGAGACCCATTTCCCATGATCCCTCTGGCTGCATCTTTGTGAAGGACTTGACTGCACTGTTTTGTAAGATAACTAAGTGGAAAAGAGAGAGAGAGAGAGAGAGAGAAGCAAAGAGGCAAGGAGACAGAAAAGGAGTGAGAAAGAGAGAGCCGGAGACAAAGAGAGAGACAGCAGGAAAGACAGAGAGAAAGTAAGAGAAAGAAAGAGCCAGAGGAAGTGATAGAGACAATGTATAAGAGAGAAACAGAGAAAGACAGAGCGAAAGAGAGAGGCAGGGAGACAGAAAAAGAATGAGACAGAGAGAGAAATCAAGAGAGAGACAGCGACAAAGAGAGAGACAGCAGGAGATGCAGAGAGAGAGAGAAAGAAAGAGAGACAGAGAGTGATATAAACAATGAATAAGAGAGGGAGAGAGAAATCAAGAGAGACAGCAGGTGAGACAGAGAGAGAAAGTAAGAGAAACAAAGACAGAGAGAGAGATCAATAGAGACAAAGAATAAGAGAGAGTGAGAGAGAGAGAGAAAGAGCGAGAGAGAGAGAGTAAAAGAGAGAGCGAGAGCTCTCACCCTGCAGCTGGACTGAGCTAAACTGCCTCTTTAACCCAATTCAATAGCAAACTGGTTCTTTTAATCCCTCACTCTCTCACTCTCTCTCTCTCCTACTCTCTCTCTCTCTCTTGCTCTCGCTCTCTCTCTCTCTCTTGCTCTCTCTCTCCCATTTTGAGTATTTGAATTTTAATGAGTTTTTCACCTTTTTAAGCAGATGGCTCAGGCTGGATTTCGCCATGAAAGTGAGCGCTGAGTTCTCTGTCACGTTTTGCACAATTTGTTTCAACTACCAGAGTCCTTCAGGGGGTTTAGAAAAGGGGCGGTGGGGTTGTTGTGTGCGTGTGCGTGTGTGTGTGTGTGTGTGTGTGTGTGTGTGTGTGCGTGCGTGCGTGTGTGGTGAGAGGATTGTGGGGGAGCTTCGAGTCCATAATGTGATGTTTCACTCTGCGCAGCGCAAGCTCCCCTAATGAAATCAGCTGAAGGAAAAACAATCTCTCTCGAGGCCTTGGAGATGAGCGGTATCACAATCACGACAGGATCCTGCAGAGGGAAATGAGTGCGCTTCCCTTTGTCTGAAAATGCCGTGTGTGTGTGTGTGTGTGTGTGTGTGTGTGTGTGTGTGTGTGTGTGTGTTAAGTTTCATTCTGCGATGAACCATATTAATCCTTTTAAACACTCATAACTACACAGCATTCCTATTCACGCCACTGTCGTTGCTTCTGGATTCTGATTGGTCAGACGGTTGATTCTATAACAGCAGCTCTGACACTTGTTTACAGTATATTAATGCATTCGTTCTGATATATCATCTAGTTTCTATAACAGATATTCCTTAAAGAAATTGTACACTGGATGCTCCCCATAAACAGATCTGCTGATATGGTGACGTTAGCTGTAAGGACATGATTATTTCACAGTTATGGAAGGAGTCTCCAGTGTCTGTGCTTACTAAAAGTAGCTGTAACCAAACAGGAAAAAAGAGTTTGCACATTCTGGTTTCATTCAAAGCTGTCTTAGATCAAGAAAGTGAAAAACGGGACTAACTTGCTTCCTGAACACTGGATGCAACTATAAACAGATCAAAAGTATGATCATTGTTATAGTGTAAGAGGACTAAACACCTTTCTTATTGATTTCTTTCCTGTATGCCCAATCTGATCCTTTTTTTTCAATCTTCAGGCTCCGCTAACTCACACCACAGCCACTTATTTATAGTTTATGGAGTAATAGAGGATGTGACAGTGTTTACCGAGTAACAGATCTCATTATCTGAGGCGGTATTAAACCTGTCACACACCGGCATGCGAAAGCAGAAAGGCCTTATTTTAGGAGTGAAAGGTTTGAGGTTAGTCAGTACTGAGACACCGACACTCACCTGGCAGGCCGCTTTCTTGCTTAGGGCAAATTCCTTTCAGAGGCATCAGCAGCCTCTCATCCTCGTCCTCGGGTGTCACCTGGATTCCGATTTCGACCGGTTCCTCCACCTTCCTCAGTTCTGCGCGTGGCGGCGAGGGGCTGCTGCGGTCCGCCATCTTGTCGTAGCAGCCGTGGGTGCCGGCGGGGCCCTGGCACTGCTTCTTCTTGTGCTCGATGAAGAGCAGGATGTGGCCCAGTGGGAAGGTCTCCTGGCACTGGCCACAGGTCAGGAGGTCGTGGTCTCCGAGGCCCGGGGGCAGAGGGGCGACCATGTTGGGGTCCAGCAGCATGGGGGTGTGGTGGCCGGCGAGCTCGGCCAGCGACAGGTCTGCATCCACATGCTCAGCTTCAGCTGTGGGGACACACAACACACACTGTTTATATACATGCTCACTACGTAGTGAATAGCGTGAGCGTACGTACTCTTAAAAAAGCCCGACATCCTGCTGTTTCTCTCTGTCATGATGAAGTACTGTTTTTATGCACTGCCTTGTTTACCTTCGCCTGACTGTGTTCTGAACCTAGGATTGTTGGATTCGTTCTAATAAAGTATACACACTCTAGCGTGGACTACGCTCGTGATGTCTGACAATGCACTGTAGCAGGATAGCATTTAAACCATGTCCGGAACGCAGCACGAGCGTGTGCATGAGCAGTTCCTTTCGGATAAGATCGGATTTAAATCGGATGTCCATGAATACGCAAAGGGGCAGCTGAGAGATTCCAGACTAGCTTCTCTCAAAAAAAAAAAAAATAAATAAATAAATAAATAAAAATTTCCAAATAGTGCCAAATGAAACCAGCAGTATGTGAAACCCGAGTTTGGAGGGGGGGGGGGGTTTTTTTTTTTTTTTTTCTGGTTCAGGGATCCGTGCAGCTTTTTCTCATTCATTAGCTTGTTAAAAAAATACTTGAAGGAAATGAAAACCAAAGCCGTTTTACAGTTCCGTCCCATGACAGTGGCTCTAAAGTCGGAGAGAATAAAAGAGACTCTCTACTTAATCATCACCCCGGCCACACACAAGGCAGCGCTCTGCAGCGTGTTGCGTCCTGCGCCGGGCCAAATCCTGATAAACATCCATATGTGGGGCCGAGACCTGAGCGCGCTTGCTGTTATTAATACACAATGCGCCACTTTGTGAGGCTGAGCGCGAGGAAAAGCAGGACGGAAGATGAGAGAGAGAAGAGACCAAGTGGCTGAGGGGTAGGTTTATACATGACGCTATGCAGATCTCATATAGAGCTCAGATAAACCACAGCCACACCGGACACCCTCTGCCTCCCCGACGCCTCCATTTTGAAATATCGGCCCACGCGCCGCAATCGCGCCTTTGTAGTGGAGAGTTCTGGAGGAACTCGGCGGAGGCCCTCTCGGGTCCTCAGCTCTGTTGATGTTACATGTGACAGCTTCTGCTTGTGCTATGCTAATCATTAAGATCTAGACAAACACCTCTCTGGCTGCCACTTCGCACTCCTCGGCTTCCTGTCACCGCTTTTGAGCTTAACGCTCGGCGCTGCACCACCCGTTATTGGGCTCTAGCTATAAAAAAAAATACACACACAACCGCTACTATATTAACACCACAGGTTACACAACACAATCTGAGAAATTAGCAAACTGTCAGAGTGACGGGCAGCGCAAATCCACCATGCACACATTTTCTGTAAAAAAGCAAAAGCATGCATTTATTTTTGTCACCTTTTTTTTTTTTTTTTTTTTTTTTTACAGAAGACAACCTTATCTGGAGCGACTCCGTCAAAAACATATCTTCATGCTAGTGCATATTAGGTCAGGGTCTAAACAAGAAAATCCCACCTCAAGTCAAGGTTTTTCTTCAAACGTGAAAAGCAGAGTCGGAGACGGAGGTTGCGCGTCACACAGGTAGCCGTGTTTACATCCCCCAAAGGACTCGCTCATTTTAGATGATAGATTACAAGCCGGCTGCGCATCCATCTGCAATTTATCAGCGCAGCCAATTATGAGTGCAGACGGATTTGTAACGGGGACGTTAGTGCAGGCCGTGATCGAGTCTTGTATGAAATAACGACTAAAAATGCATCAAGTATTAATTATTCGCCTGCTAATACTCCTCGGGACTGCAGCTATACTTGTGGTTGCGCTTATAATTTGATGCTAGCTAATACATTTGGACAGTTTTACACGTGAGTCAGCAGGCTTGGAAGTGTAACGTATGAAGAGATTCATTCAGCCATTTTTATGTTTCTACTACTGTAACTACTGCATGACTACAACTACACTGAATTATTAGCTGTTAAGCTATAAAAACAAATGATTAGCATATTTTCCATGCATAATTGTTATCCACTGAAATTTGTAAAATGGCGCGTTCAGCATGCGCACGAGGAAACAATTGTGACGCATGAACATGACGCGAGTGTGATATTCGCCACGCCTGCATGTGTGTGTTTGTGTGTGTGAGTGTATTCAGAGAGCAGCAGTTAGCATATACGTGTGCAATACACACACTTGTGTGTGTGTGTGTGTGTGTGTGTGTGTGTGTGTGTGTGTGTACCATGGGAACTTAGAGCACCAGCAAAGCAGAAGATAAGGCAGGGGAAGCGCAGCTGTATGCCATCGTTGTAGATAAATCTTGTGATTTTACAAGGAAAGATTTGAAAATTTCTGACCCCCCCCCACGACACACACACACACACACACACACACACACACACACACACACATGCACACCTTAACCTGTAACGTGGTTACATCCTGTGAGATTGTTGACGAATGTGAGGCGTGTTGGGGAAAGGTGTTAGTTTGATGTGTCACAAGTCCAAAATAGGAAGACAGAGATGGAGAGAATATCTCTCTCCATCTCTTTCTCTCTCTATCTCTCTCGCTCCACCTCTGTCCATCTCTCTTGCTCTGCCTCCAGGATGAAAGTAAGAAAAAAAAAGCCTGTCCCTTTCTCAACCAGCAGGATGAAAAGAGTAAGAAAATATAATTATATTGAACATATAAACGTTTGCAGTCTCTCTCTCTAACTCTCTTAACCATCAGAAAAGAAAGAATAAGGGGGAAAATTGTAAATGTGTGCGTTCTCTCTCTCTCTGTCACCAGAAGACAAGGAGTAAGAAAAAAATGAGTGCAGTGCAGCTTAGATTCACCTATTCATATTATCTACACTGTACTCGTTTTTTTCCTGTTTTTTTCTATATATACACCGTGTGTGTGTGTGTGTGTGTGTGTGTGTGTGTGTCTGTCTGACTCTCTCTCTCTCTCTCTATCCATCTCTCTCTCTCAACCACAGGAAACACTCTGCTAGCATGCAACGCTGTATGCTGTCACTGTGCAAGAAAATACGTAACCCCCTTCATCACACACACACACACTTCACACGCCAGGTGTTCTAATCAGGTATTTCACTCATGCACATGCAGTTAGCAATCCTGTGCTATAATATATGCACACAAAAAAAATCAGGTTTGTTCAGAGATGAGAAACTGAATCAAGCCCTGTGTGTGTGTGTGTGTGTGTGTGTGTGTGTGTGTGTGTGTGTGTGTGTGTGTGTGTGTGTGTGTGTGTTCCCTTTCACTAGTCTAGACAAACAGCCAGGAGTGTGCCATCCCTCACTCACTCACTCACTCACACACACACTCACACACACACTCACTCACACACACACTCTTCTCCACCAGCGATAACAACACTGTCACCAAGGTAACATTACGGCTCATCATCTTCTCTGATCCCTCAACAAATACTCCGTATAATTCTATCAGGGCCGCAGAAATGTCAAATGTTATTTGTCTTTATTGAGACGGGCAGCGCAAGGAAGAGGTGGAGAACCGAAACGAAGAGAAAAGAGAGAGATTTGGGGTTATAACGCAGGATATAGCCTTGTAGCTTATTTCTTACTGTGAAAGAGGATCTCAAACTTTCATGATAATTATTCATGAATATAATCCAGACTTTTCAATTTCACACCCATAATACGTACACATAAGCTCATTTTATTTATAGAATATGACGTTCATTTTTTGCACAGGTGCTGATTTATTTGTTTCTTAAATTCCACAGGGATTTTGTACATTTTGCCGTTTTAATGGTGAACCGCACACAGAGCCCAAATATTCGGATTAAAATATAATATAAAGAGTAAAAACCACACCTTTTTTGTTGCTAAACATTATCTGTACATTTATATCCATGTTCTCATTACAACTTCAGGTAAAATTATAAAATACTAAATAATTATCAAAAAAAAAAAAAAAGTACTAGTTATTTGCTTGTTTAAATAATATTAAATACATTCATTGTGTTTACTTTTACAGCATTTTGTTTTGTAGTTTCAGTACTACGTATATATTTATTTGTTTGTTCCTTCGCTTATTTCTTTCGGTTTAATAAATTAGTTTAGTTTATATTTAGGTTTTTTAGAACTGTATTTATTTATTATTGTTAGTTATAGCCGTAGCTGTATTAGTAGTTTATTATTGTTTTAGTGGTAGTAGTTTTTTCTTTTTTATTTATTACAATAAAATTGAATACATTTGTTGGAGTTATAATTTTTTTTTTTTTATATTATTGTCAGTAGTATTAGTACTAGACTTAGTAGTAGTAGTTTGTTTATGTGTTTAAAATAACATGACTTATTTGTATGTGTTTAATATAAATATTATTAATACTATTATTATTAATAGTATATCAGCAGTAGTATTTTATTTTTTTATTTACTTGCTTACTTATCTATCTATCTGTTTGTTTGTCTGTTTTTTCTGTTTGGTCCACGACCCCCTGAGGGTTCTCCGCCCTCACCTTTACCTCACCACAGCACTGTATTTTCAACACAAATACACACAGACCGTCTCTAAACCCACTCTAATGTCTCACGTTACTACAGAGCTGTAGTACTGTTACTAACAGAACGCTCTCTCAGCTTGACTTCCACCTTATAATTAGTTAGCTTGATGCTACTACTGAGGCCTCTCACACACTCTCTCTCTCTCTCTCTCTCACACACACACACACACACACACACACACACACACACACACACACACACACACACA
>JAQQZR010000005.1:21596923-21621555 GCA_030068235.1 Notoglanidium macrostoma | reverse complement strand
ACACACACTCGCAAAGCAAAATCTAAGAAGTCTAATCCACCACACAGACACAAATAATCAAGACATAAGCACAAAACAAAGCATATGCACACACATACACACACGAATGCATTTTAAATTATACTATCATTTATCATATTAAATGGGTGTTATAATCTAAATTCCGGAGATGCTTATTCTTAAAAAAAGAAATTGACATGAGTAAAATGAAAAAAAAAAAAATCAAATTAAAAAGTAAAGTCAGTAAAAGGAAATTAAAACTAAATTTCATATATACACTCAGCGGAATAAATAAATCAATACATTCATTAATTAATTAGTTAATTAATTCATTCATTCATATTTTTATTCCACAGGTCCGTAAAAGACGGATTCAAACGGTCCTGCTTTTGCGCGAACGCTTAAAACCAAAAAAAAAAAAAAACCAAACTTTAACACCTCGAAGAAAAACAGAATCCGATTTCCGCGTGTCGAGTTCCGCTGCCTTACGTCAGAGCAGCGAAAACATCACGCTTGTGTGTTTTGCACTTGTTAGCAC
Organism: Notoglanidium macrostoma; assembly: GCA_030068235.1. NCBI lineage: Eukaryota > Metazoa > Chordata > Actinopteri > Siluriformes > Auchenoglanididae > Notoglanidium > Notoglanidium macrostoma. Next base: position 21,621,017 of record JAQQZR010000005.1, on the reverse strand, counting down.
TTGATGAATCATTCTATACAATACGAGAAACACATACGCACGCGCGCGTAAGCGTACATACGCATGGAATGACGAGGTAAAATGTAAAATAAAATGGCAAAAAACAAACTTGATGCCGAGTTTAATTTAAAGAGCGGTGTGCCGTTTACAGCGCTCCTGGGATACACTGCTCACGTTACACACCACATTCATAAGCGTGACACACAACCTCAGGGCAAGCCAGAAAAACGACTGATGGGCACAGGTCGAGAACGTTTGAATTAACCTGTCACACACACACCTATACACACACACATACTGAAACGGACATAAGCAGTTGACACAATCAACTCAAACATGCTGATTTACAGGCAGTACACACACACACACACACACACACACACACACACACACACACAGAAGCACTTGAAAACTGTGCACAATTCCATATGTAAAGGTAAAGCAAATCACACACATATACACCATACACACACACACACACACACACACACACACACGCATCCTTAACAAGGCCACACTATCATTCTCATCTTATTGAACATCTATCAAGTTCAGCTAAAATGTATTTCAAACCACACACACCGACATACACACGCACACACACTCTCTGTCACACGCACATACACACACACTCTCTCACACACACACACTCTCTCTCTCACACACACATCTTCACACAATCTCTCTCTTTCTCTCGCACACACATACACTCACGCACACACACTCTTACTCACTCTCTCTCTCTCTCACATACACACACACACACACACACACACACACACACACACGCACACTCACTCTCTCTCTCACCCTCACACAAACATACACACACACACACACACTTGAGTATATTCATATATGTGTACACTGCACATTAAAGCTAACTCAAATGATATCTTGTATGATGAAGGCACTCCTGACACACACACACACACACACACACACACACACACACACACACACACAGAGCAGAGTAAACTCTCAGGAAGAGCTAAGCTTCTAAGCTCTGATGAGTATCTGGCAGCACCTGGCTGGTATAACGGCACATCTCAAAAACACACTGTTTACTCGTTCTAAAAGTACTAAAGGCACTAAAGGTGCTAGCAAACATGTGGAGTGTGTGTGTCTGAGTTCTGCTCCCCCAACCCCCTCAGTCCAAAAAAAGGATAGGAAAGGCTGATGGTTGGTTTAGTTTGGTAAGTACCGCGGTGTGTGTGTGTGTGTGTGTGTGTGTGTGTGTGCTACATAGAGCGGTGCTTGTACACTGTACAATATGCAATAACAGACAAAACACATTACTGTAATATCGAAAAACACACACACACACAGAGATGTTTTTAGGAATCAATGTATGTAATTTGTTTCATATTTTAATGCTAAAAAAACACTCTAACAACATGACCCGGATAAATTTTGCAAAGCATTTCACATAATACACGCACTATTACATCACACTCTCGTGTTGTGTTTCATGCATAAAAGTTGCTTAAAAAGCTGGAAAGAAAATCTTATCACGAAGATCAGAACACGAAGATCCAGGAACAGCAGATCCAGGAATGTTTATCATTAATTCTGATTTAAGTTCAATTTTTATTACAGTAAAGAAAAGGTTTTTGATACAAAAGAAGAAAAAGAAAGCACTAGGTGGTCCTGCTATGCTACACATACATGTTGTATACATCCCAGAGAGAAAAAAGTGCAATAAATCATTAACATCTGGCTACAACTGGATCATCTCTTTCCTAAAAGCTGCCTCGAATCATTTACGATATCCTTCCCCGAGTCTGACTGACTGACGTCTGTAAAGCCTCTACATGGGGGTTTAAGGTCACCAAAGACACTAAAGACAAGCTTGGTGACGTTTAGTTGCTTTGCGGAAATGTGAAAATTTCAGAAAACGGTGTAATCTGGTGGATTGTTCCACGTGAATAAACTTATATTTTGACTAAAATAAAGAAAGAAAGATAAACAGCATTGAAATTGAATTGAAAGTTAAGCACATTGATGTTTTTTTAATTAAATTTTTTTTTGTCTGCTTCATATTGCAACAACAAATCCATCTTAACTAAAAGCTAACGCTGATACACTGATGCACTGATACACCGAACACATGGACTCCAGCTGTAACGCTTTGTATATTTAATCTGTTTAGAAACTGAATCATAAAAAAAAAAATCACACTGAATGCAAGATGTAAAAGGCAGCAGTAGCTGCATAAAGCTTGCACAAGCACAGCTTCTGTGAAAGATCGAGAAAATAAAATAAAAATAAATAAAAAGTTAAAAAAAAAAACAACGAGTCGTACGTTTTTAAAATGGCTTCGGAATCCAATCATGTCCGAGATAAAACGCAAAACAGATTAAAAACACATGACATCAGCGCAGGAATTTATTTTAAAAGCAGAGCTGCACGTGAAGCACACGTTTTTAACCTGATGCTGCTCGTTCATTAAAACTGTACGCCTCTTTTACAACATGATCTATTTATAAAGTATAAATGTCTCATTGATATGCAAAGTGTATTATTTTTAATAATATAACCTCTTGCAAAAAAGGGGAGACGTCAATTTTAATATTATTTATATTCTAGACACGTTTGATACACAAGATTACAATTTTATTTGAAAAATATACCCCTGACATATTTTGTGTGCCACTATCTACAGGCCAGGCTTCATTATTATAATTATAATGATTGTGTTTTATTTTATTTTTTAAAAAGCAACATGTTTGCATGTAGTATTACATTTACATTACATGAAGTCGTAAAAATTCAAGTTAATTATAAATGTAGGCTAACGATACCAGGCTCTAATCATCTCTGCTCCTTCCTTCCTTCTTTTGTCCTCTTTAAAATATTATTTTTGCACATGCAAGTCTGTCATGTTCTCCCGGATTCTTTTTTTTTTTCCTCCTCTTTTCTCAACTTCTTGTTTATGAGATTTCAACCTGCTTATAAATGTGATGATAAACCTGTGCATTATTTTCCAACGAAACTCTAAACTAGACATACATCATATATGGTTCCTCATAGATATTGTCCATTGCATATGTTCTGATTTTAGGTGTAATGTGTTTAGTATATAGCTATAGATTATAGACTAAAGATTATAGATTATACAGCTTACATTGTAGTATTAAAGCACAAGATCAAAAGTGACATGTTTTTCGTGTTGCATATGCACGTTTTAGCATTTAGAATGGATCACATTTGGGGAATAAAATAATGAATTAAAAAAAAAACTGACCTAAATGTGATTGTATTGTGATATTTGCGTTTTACATTTCAGATCATAAACATTTCAGAATTGTACAAGTGCAGCACCGTGACAGAGGAGAGAGAGAGCGAGAGAGCGAGAGAGAGAGAGAGAGAGAGAGAGAGAGAGAGAATGTGCACTGTATGTGTGTGCGCGCGCGAGGGAGGAAAGTTTTTGCTTTTTTTACGCATTTACGTTAAAAAGCAGCGAAAGCAAAAGCAAAGAAAGATAGAAAGAAATGTGACTTACTGCTTATAATCTCCCTCTGTGATAGATGCTGAGGGTTTCCCTGCTTGCGACGGGACATCGCCCTGCCTGGCATCTACACTGGCATCTACACTGTGGCAGCTACAGTGGCAGCTACAGTGGCATCCCCGGCGTACTCAGATTCTCCGTGTCCTTTCCCCCCTTCCTCTTCCTCCTCTTCTTCTTCTTCTTGTTCTCTCTTTCGTTCTTTTTGTTTTTCTGGAGGAACTTTTTGGAGTTTGTTGACTTGCCTTGCGCGCGCGCTCGGTTTCAGGTGCTCAGGTGAGGGCGAAGACGATGACCAAGAAGAAGAAGAAGAAGAAGAAGAAGAAGATGATGATGAAGATGAAGGCGATGAGGAAGAAGACTGCGATGTGTTTGTCCAATATCCTTTGGAAAGATTTTTCTTTTTTTTAGAAATAGAGGCTCGAGGAAGCTCAGCTGCTCCGGATCATGCATGCATGCACGTGCTGTTTCAGTTTGCTTAGAAAGAATAATGCATTAATCTAATCATGTGATGATCCCGGTGATGTGTGTGTGTGTGGTGCGTGTGTGTGTGTGTGTGTGTGTGGTGTGTGGTGTGTGTGTGTGTGTGTGTCCGCGGCAGAGCGCGAGCTCAGTGCTGGCGCGGTGTTTCCGACTGCGCGCTCCTCCGGCTCCCTGCGCTCTGCTCCTCAATGCGCTCCGGCCACATCAGGCTTCACCTCCACCTCCACCTCCTACTCTTTTCTCTTCTTCTTTCTTTTTTTTCTTTTTTTAATGCACCAGGACACCTGCGAGCTCTCTGTTTTCTTGTCTCTCTTTTCTCCCCGCGTGCCTTTCTCCTGCGTCCTGTTTGTCCGGGAGCTCTCTGTCCTTTCTCTCCTCTCCTCTCTTCTCTCCTCTCCTCTCTTTCTGTCTCTCCGCTCTGTGTGTCTGTGGCTCCCTGCGATGGGATAAAAATTCAAGTTCATGTGCGGACGTGACGTTTAAGTCCAGCATACAGTGGTGGTGGTGGTGGCGGTGGTGGTGGAGGGGTGGAGGGAGGGAAGAAAAAAAAAGAAAGGAAAGACAAACTGGAGAGAGCAAGAGCACTGGGGGCGACTAGTGGTGGCTTTACACACAGCTAGGGGAGCAGAGACAGCGGAACCAGCAGTGGACACACACGCGCGCGCGCACAGAGATACACACACACACACACACACACACACACACCCACGAATGCAAGACTGTCTCTTCCTTATCACACGGCACTTTTCATTTATATAATTATTTATTTATTTTGTTAAATGGTACTAAGTAAATAATTTAAAAATATATATATATGTTCTTAATGAATGCATAATGTATGCTGTCATCTGCATTTAATAGCTATAGCTCAAGGAAAGAAAATATGACATGATAAACAATTAAGGTGCGCTAATTAAATGGAAGATTATAATTCCTTAATTTAAAAGAGTATTTCATTGTCGGCGCGACTTCTTTTTATCGTCATAAATAGAAATTAGGACTTGATGTTTGCATCTCAGCTCTTATCAGCGCTTATATTATAGATGCTTAGTGTGTTTAATGATATATTCTCGAGGTCATTAGTGATATAACAGTGATATTATATGGGATTGGCCATTTTACGCACTCAAAATGACCCAACACTTCATCACACCCTCACCAAAATATAGTTCATAGCACGATTCCTCAAAGAGTCGAGCCAAAGAAGAGACAGATGATTTCTATAGATGCTTTCTTTGTTATGTAAAGGCCTTTGGGATAAAATCCTCCTCTAAGAATGAACCCGATTCGCTTCACAGTTATTCATGTGGAATAAACGGGGTATTTATTTGCGCGTCACGACGCACAGAAAAGTTGTCCATAAACATCGGCCACTTTCCTAAAGGAAGGAGTTTTTATTTCTTGCGTTTTTTAAGTAAATAATTCATCCTTAAATATGTTTCTGTCTGACGTGCAGAGAAAAATCTCAATCAGGATCTGACACGATATTAATGCATGACGCATTTTTTTTTATCTATTATTATTATTAACTAGAATATTAATGCGTATTTCAGTTGCAGATCTGCATGCATTTTTTCCTTAGTGATTAGTGATTAAAAATGATGTAGAAGCTACACAAGAAATGGTGAAGGCTAGTACTATAGAACTGTTCATATTCCTTGCGCACAAAAATACACAGATAGCTAATACAGGAATTCCACCTAAAGTGTACGGAGAAGATGCGTCTCAGCAGCAAGCTGACAATAAGATAAAAATAATAATCATAATATATATATATTTTTAAGCTCTAGGCTATTGTAAGTATATGTTTGGGCGTAATGAAGCTGTGATCAAGCACTGGTGAGCATCAGATAGAAGAGGAAAAGGAAAAGGAATGATGAGAAGAAGGAGGAGGAGGAGGGGGGACATATATTTGAGAAGAAGATGCAGCTTCTCATACACCGGCAGATTTCTTTCAAGATCTTTTTACACTCCATTTACACTGAAGAAGGCTAAGGAGTGTGTGTGTGTGTGTGTGAGAGAGAGAGAGAGAGAGAGAGAGAGAGAGAAAGAGATAGAGAGAGATCAGTAAAAGCTGTTGTAGACATTGTAAACTATATGTATCTGCAAAAAAACTCAATCTTGTTAAATCTACAAAAACACACACACACACACATATATACATATCACCTCCTCTATGTTAGCACTAATACATTTAGGAGTATTCTATTTTCAGCTCGATGGATGATTTCAATAGGGAGAAGTTGAGCAGGAATGGAGCACGCAGATGATAGTGTGTGTGTGTGTGTGTGTGTACTCATTTCCTATACACAGTTGGACTGGTTGTATGCATTCCTCTTCTTTCCTTGTCCAAGAAGGACTATTTAAAGCAGTGCTTCTTTAACTTTTTGGAACCAGGGAGCCCTTTAACTATAAAATAAATTCCATGGACCCCCTTAGTATAGATTTATTTCATGAAAATGATTAAAAAAATTTAAATGATATCTTTTGGAGCTTCAAGAAGTTTCTATTGTTGAAATTTTCACTGAAAGGGAGCATTAGGTCTGAGTTGACTTTGGTGTGTGGAAACCTTAATATAATACATTTGATAATGTACTGTAACAAAAATAAATAAATAAATCAATCAATGAACCCCGGCGGCTATGCTTCATGGACCCGACTTTGAGAAACTGGAGTTACAACTTTGACTCTCCTGTAGACTAGATTCCAATTTCACAACCCTGTGCTGATATCAGATACCATGGGATAACTGGATTCCAAATATAAAGCCTAAGAAATGTCTCTTTAGCATTACAGCACTTCTGTGACCATCAAATCTATTATAATGTGAAAGGAAATGTCTTACAGCTGTGTATTTTATTACATAGAAAGAGAGCGAGAGAGAGAGAGAGAGAGAGAGAGAGAGAGATAGCACTCAGTTACTTTTCTAAATTGTCTACATCATGCGTCAGTATAACCCATCTCCACCTCCTGTACAATTTCAATACAACTGTAAATAAACGTGAATATGAAAATAGTCTACATTCAGATTTCTAAAATCTCCATCACGTACACATGCGCACACAAACAGTATATTTAAATATACATACACCAAATTTCTGTAATTTCTAGCAAGTTAAACCGAATTCATCTTTGCTGTATTAAAAAAGAGAATAAATAACAGTGTATGATTTGCAATTGTGATATAATCCATCACGCATCGTGTATTCCGTGTTGATTTGTTTCAGGCTACAGTACATGACCAGTCGAAAGATTAAAAAGTCAAAATGAAAGGCAAAAAAAAGTAAGTGAACTTGTTGAAAAGAATAAAAAACAGACGTGAAATGGTTGCAGTCAGATTATTGCTGTTGAAGATTGTTGCTGCTTTGGCCTTTCAGGTGTACTTGACTTGTAATGCAACAGTACCCTCTGTTGGCTAGCTGCATGTCAGATGTGAACCACAAGACTGGCTTGAATTAGACACACATGCGCGCACGCACACACACACACACACACACACTGCTCTTTCTCAATTTATCCCCCTATACCTAACAAGTCAAGAATAGTTTAGTGATCTAGTGTGCATAATATTTCAAATAAAAATGCTATAAAAGCTAGCTCGGGATCGTCCATTGTTTACTTCATTATTAGATTACACATATACCTGAGTATATAACCTGAGTGAGCTGTTTAATTTATACATCTCTATTACATTTGTTTCTAATATTAATATATTAGATCATCAGCATCTCCAAAGCCTAAGGTGTAATATAAACAACTGCATACAAATATATTATGCTAATATTTGAATCTAAGTTCTGGATTTGAATGCATTACTGCAGTATAAATACTATAAATGTTAACCATGAGTGTTAAGTATATTTCTAAATTCTGAGGGACTTTTTTAAAAGAAATAAATACGCTAATAATCACTAATAATGCTGTTAATAAGTTTAACTGATTAAAGGAATGATTGCAGTTATTTCAAATTTTAGATAGATTTTTTTCTTACTGTACACGTGAAGTGGTTCTGTGAGCTACAGGAGATGAATTATGTGAAATAATCAGAAAAATGATAATCTGCAAGATAATCTGAAAAATTAACCATGAAACCATGTAAAAAAAAAAAAAAAAAAAAAGTGTAAAGATAAATGAATCTTCTGGAAGCAAAGAAATTATTATAATAATCATGTGGAAGTAAATGTATCAGGTTATGTATCACAGGTATCACATGAAGAGAAATGAACTGTTTAAAAAATGAATCTTGTATAAATAAATAAAAAAAATTAAAAATAAATAAATAAATAAATCATAACATGAAAATAAATCAAATAATCACAGGCCAAAAAAGGGAATCATAAAAATGAATGACTCGTGAAAAAAGAATAACATGATAATCTTGTGGATGTGAAAAATGCGAAAGACGTCTTGTGAAAAAAATGAATATTTTATAAATATGTGAAAAAGGAATCATAGAAAAAAAAATTTATCATACGGAATACATCATGAAAATAAATGAGTCGAGTGAAAAAAATGGCAATGTGAAAAATGAATCATGAAAATAAAAGACTGCTGAATCACATGTGAAAAAGGAATCATGTGAAAAAAACTGAATGAAGTAAAAAATAAATAAATAAATAACAACCTCGTCTGACAAACGAATCATATGAAAAACGAATCACGTGAAAAAGAATCACGTCCACTCGGACAAAAAAGGTTCTTTAAGGGTTTCTTGTGTGGTTCTGCTTGTGCAAAAGTTTTCTACTTTGAATCTTTTCTGAAAGGAAAACTCTGTTCCAGGGGTTCTGTGTAAAACTACTAACCCTGAGCAGTGCATTGTGGGATTTCACAAGTGCACTGGGTATTTTTCACATGAAAGCTGTGCTCTCAGAATAGCAGAGTGAACAGGGTGCGGTTTTAGGCATGAAATGCATTAATTAATTATTAAGGAGTAAAACACTCTAGTAAAATGCCATACCAATGACACGGGCACTGCGAAGTTGATTAATTACATGTTCCCGAAATATTTATGCCTCTTAGAACACGATAATTTATTTACTCATTAATCTATAGAACTCCATATCCATTTTTGTTACTTTTAAGGTAGTGGAATGTCCATGAAACAAGTCAGCTCCTGTTATTAGTTCAATTATGGCAGCTACAAACAGTCATTCCCTCTCTTATTTCCTTTCTTGAAGTTAATAATTGATATAGATAACATGTTTATGCGTGAACTCCTTTGCCCTGATGACTTCCTATTGTCAGAGCTGCTTAATCTACACCAGAATGGAGTATTCAACAGCGCTGTGGAAAAAAAAAATTGGAATATCAGAAGAAAGAAGTGTGTGATAAGGGATCCTGATGGACTATAACGACCTCTTAGCTCGGATCATCACTTGTCTGGCGGCCATTTTGAAACTGGAACTCCCACTTGGCGATCCCTTTCGAGACAGAAATGCCCACCCTTTCAAGCATATAATCAGTACATGCGATTGTTTGAAAAGAAAAATGGCAACAGAGTGTGACTAAATCAGTTTGCTTGGCAGTCAGAATGCAGTTTCGAGTCCGTCGATCCTGAGAGACAGAGAGAGAGAGAGAGAATGAATGCAGCTCAGAAAAAGCCTGGCATCAGATCGAGAAGTTAAACACTGCCAAAGACACGCATTTACGACGATTAACTACCTTTTCAGTCCTGGCCTTTTTTCTCTTATCCGTCCCATAGGTGTTTATCTAATCAGCTGGTTTTGTTTAGTGGAACAGCGCTGTTTGGAAACGGTGCCAGGCCTGACATCATTTGAAGCTAGAAGCTTGTGAGGAAAAAATATCAAAAGAAAAAGCGAGCGAGAGAGAGAGAGAGAGAGAGAGGAATCTAGAAATTATATATAGAGAAACGAATATGGGTGAGGGGCGTCCTATCAGAAAGACTAATCAGATAAGGGATCCACTCACTCGCAGAACTTCATAAGCTTTTAATACTTCTAGCTCCATCTACAAGCAGAACCTCCAACATGTAAGCCCAATCTTTGGAGTTCACTTTCTGCACTCACACCAAGGCTCGACGAGACCTACACGCTAAGAGCTGGAGCTGACAACTCGCACGGATTAAAGGACAGAGACGAGATGAGCAGATCTCCAGCGTCTTGTGCGATAGCGTTTCATCTCAGTTTGGGTTTTGTTCAATCTCTAACCTCCATATAAGGCTCTGAAGAAGTGGCCGAGTGTGTGTGTGTGTGTGTGTGTGTGTGTGTGTTGAGGTTTGAGTCAAATCACACACAGAGAAAATATTATATATATTCAAAATACGCTTTACATTCTGCAAATCAAAATAACTTCAAATCTCAGATAGAAAGATTACATCATAAAAACGAGAGATAGTAAAGTTGCTGATATTATAAATGATATAAAATACTGACATCATAAACGAGGTTAATCATCGTGCTCACAATTCGCCACACAACATATTAAAACTCTGTCAAACTTTTTTCTTTCCATTTCCTGTCCTTTTTTCCTCTCTCTCCATCTCTCTGCCTTGACGTGTCTTTAATAAAAATTAAAAAAAATCCGATTAACTAATCCGAGTTTATCGCCCTCTGAGGGTTTAGAAAAAGAAAAGAAAAAAACAGTGTCGTTTTTGACAACACAAATGATTGTAATGTACGCAATTATAAAATAAATGAAGAAAAATCAGGCAAATTAATATGAATGAAATTATTCTGATTGATTATAAAATGATTAGATTACCCATATAATTACATTTAATTATTCTTATATAAAAAAAAAAACCTAATCATTACAGTACATTTTTAAATTGAAATTTAATTAGTTAAATATATAAAACAAAAATAACTAAATAAAGTTTTAAGCAGCAGAAGCCTTGCATGGAAAGCTGCACAATTCATCTGGACGTGGTAAAAATATATATTTGTCATCTATGTAAATGATAATACAATATTGTATTTTTAGCTGAAATAAACAATAAACAAGGCTTTAATTTTAGGGGCGGGGCTATTGCAGTTGTGGCGCTGACGTCACCTCGTCGCCCCCTGCTTACTTCCACGTTTTTTTATAAGTAGCCGCTAAATAAATCTAATTTTTACAGCATTACATTCAATTTAATTAATATGTTGATGAAAGACTTTTAAGCTCAATTTCTTTGCTAAATAAATCTTGGATACCATTAAAAATATGTCAAATAAAAAATAAAGCTAATTGCAAGCCATTCACAATTTGTTTCTTTACCGCAGGTGCAAATGCTTTATTTGGAAAGGCAACATGGGTTTATTTATTTTCATTTTCCATTTTTTTTTAAATCGCAGTTTACAATGCATGAAATTTAGTACGTTTTAATTACACTTTGATGTATTTCTTCATTTCGGGCTTCTTTTTTCTGGCCCTGAAATAAGCCCCGCCCCACAGACAAAACAGCGCTGCATAGTTACGCCAACGTTACCTTAAAAGGCACCTCAAGACGTGCATAGTTTAGAAGCAGAGTACGAGAGAGAATTGCTTTGGTGAAGCAAAAGTTTGTTAATGCTTTCGTTGCAATTTTATTGCAGTTCTTCTCACAGGCAGCAGAGGGCTCTAAAAAAAACACAGACTGCTCCTTTAAACAGTTCAGCACTCACTGTGTGTAGAGATTAGTGCTTTTGGGGATACATAATACATAAAGAAACACATGTTCGCACACATGTAGACGCGCACACACAGACACACGTGCGGCTTTTATCCAGACTCGCTCGCCGATTGAATAATGGTGTCCTCTTTGGGAAGCGGCAGTTCCGGCCTTATTGCTTCCCATCCAGCGCCATCAGCACTTTAGAAGATTAAGTTCTAGCTTCCCTTATCTCCGCCGGCTCTGTGCTCCCGGCTGTGCGTCGGCTTTCGCAGACCCGGCCACGTCCCCCTTTCTCCACAGCCGCCTCACCCCGCTGTCTCCACAGGACCTTAATTCGGCCTCTTCTTTCGCTCCTATCTGCTTGTTTCACGTTTTTTCCTCTCCGGCTGCTCGATTCATCACGGCAGGAACAGAAGAGAAGGGCCTCGCCGTCACCGAACGTTATCAGCCATCTCAATGCCATCCCCAGTGCAGGACACAGAGAGACAGGAGGTTTATAGAGAGATGTAGAGAGATGTACGGATCCATCAGTTGACCTTTTCAGCCCGAGGCATGCAGCCTGTAGAGGAAATGCACTGCCTCGCAGATGAGTGAATGCTAATCCGTTATCAATAGCACGCCTGCCCTTAATTATGCCGAGGTGACTGATAAATTAGCGTAGGCGGAGTTGCGATTATCTCTTCAATCCGTCCTCTATCTGGAATTAAAATCAATGGCTCATCAGCAGATTACATGATGCACAAGTCCAGAAGGGTGTGAACACACACACACACACACACACACACACACACATCATATCATAGCTCGCAGCATATCTCCTCCCCAAACAAGATTACGGTGTGATTAAATTCAGCACGTTGACACGGCACAGCTACATGCAGCTGGAATCGGATTTTGAGACGTCCTGTGTAATGACCAGGTCGCGCTCCCGAGTCCTCCGTCCCTGCTGCTGCGGCTCACAGGTCAGTCACATCTTATTAATTATGCTCTCACACATTAACTGCCCACCACTGCCCTCTTCTGGCTGAACGATCACCTTTCGTCAGGGGGAAAGAACTAAAAATGAACAAAAGGTTGAGTTTAAGTCTTAAAGCTGGCAGAAATCCATTGGGAAGCACTTGAGCAAGAACTTTAACCTTTTATCTGCTCAAGTGTACATTTAGGATTGACCAAGCAGCTGATAAATGAATGCATATAAATGGACAGAAGGCATCAGAACAGTGGTTCCTGTTCTCTCTCTCTCGCTCTCTCTCACACACACACAAAGTTATCACATACAGCTAGGTAACATTTTGCATTATACGCATATAGTACATTTGACTTTAGAGTAAAAGAGGAGACACAATAAAGACACAAGTAATAGTGATAAAATATGAATGAATTATAAATAAGGATGTACTCGTGTGTTCCAGTCTTGCCGTCTTTAGCTGGCACCATCTAGCTTTCATACATAAATTCATATTAAATTAAATGATTATGAAACACCCAGTTTCTCAGAAATGTGTTCTAGGCTCAGTTTTTATTTAACTTTTTATAGGAGAACGTAAATGAGGCTCAGTTTGGATGGAGAACGATTTCACCGGCGAAGTGCACTTTCCGCAGTCAGGAGATACTCCGGTGTCGGAGCGCATCTTCATCACCCACTCACCCATTCCCTCCGTCCTGACCTAAAAACAAAGTAGTGTGGTGTTCAGGCTGACCGGTGGAGGAGTGACAGGAGCACCGGAGCTGGACGCTCAGGTGGACACGCCGCAGAGACGAGTGGAGCGTAAGACGAGATGGGTTATGGCACGCCGCATCTCCAGCCGGCCACCTAGCCTCGCTGTCAGGACGAATGTCTGGAGATCACACAGAGGAAAAAGAGGAGAAGAAGAGGAGAGAGAGAAAAAAAAATAGAGGAGGCTCATCTATAAATCCTCTTTCATACATGCAACAGAAAACGTTCCAGCAATTCGTGGAACGCGATGAGCCGCAGTCAGAATAGGAGGCAAGTTTCTTGTACAATTCCCAGCAATGTTCCGCCTGAATTCAGAGCACATAACCAGAACGTTTCCGGCGAAGATGTATTACAAAGTGCACCAGATTTTCTCTTCGGCGCGGTTTTTTGATTCGATTTTGTGCAAATGTGAAACCAGACCAAATATAAACAAATCAAAGTATCAATTTCGCTCTGATTCAGACTCAAGAAACAGACTGAGAGCATCTGCAGGTCTGAGTGTGTGACTGGAGTGGGTCAACAAGAGGTCAAGGACACACACACACACACACACACACACACACACACACACACACTGTATAAATATTCAGATTTTAAACCTGACCTCATGAACATGTTCTAGTTGTCCACTAGAACGTAGTGTTATATTACCTTATACAGTTTATATATAAATGCCGCTGCATCACAGCCCAACAATTCAGGGTCGACGATTCAGTCATGAGTTCAGGTTACTGTCTGTGTGATGTTTGGGTTTCCTCCGGGTTGTCCAGTTTCCTCCCAAAGACATGCAGGTAAGATGGAATGGTGTTTCTGTGTGAATGATCCAGGAATCGGGATGTCAAAACATCCACAATACGATATGAAAAGATCAAATGATTTGAAGCAGGAACAGGAAGTAGGGAACAGCTGTAAGGGCTTGAAGTGCACTCTGTAAAGAACGAGCATCTCCGCGCCCCCTTCTGCGAGTTCTTTTGTTCATGTGCGAGTCAGAAGAAATCCAGCTCACAAGACGTCAAAAAAACAGACACCCAACTTCCAAATATTGTCTCTCACCGCTCCGGCATGCCATTCTCTGTTTCTTCCTCGTATATATATTGATCTCAAGATAGACACAAATTCATTTTTCCCCCTCTGCCTGTGTACAAGTGAAGAGATTGTAATACTCCTTGGTTATTAGAAAAACACACGGTGCAGGAACAACGACTCCGCCGGCTCTGAACACCAGCCGGAATTCTATTACAGGAAGCCTGCATCAGATACAATGAAGTATTTTCAAGGGAGCTTCGAGACAACAAAGTATATAAAAATGCCATAAATAAAAAATAGCAGACAATCTTAAGAGCATTAGAAGTTTGATCTACTTCAAGGCGAGGCCACCAGGGACTTTCACGCCACTAATTATTCATAAAAATGAAATGCCGTATTAGTTTGTCTCGATCTAATTTTATTTTGATTTTGAGGAGTTTTTTCCCTTATGAGGCAGTTTGGCACGACAAGCGTGATGGATTTTTATACGACATGGCCCTAAATAATGGGGCGGATGGATGGATTAATGGATGGATGGATCTTTATGTACCTAGTTGCTTTTTTTTTTAACCTGCCTGCAGTCGACTTCAAAATTATTGGCACTCGTGAAAAAAAGCAGAACAGCATAAATAAAATACAATCATAATGGGGAAGAATCAAAAGTCCAGTGGTTGGAGCTGGACCTGATCCAGTGCCAGCTATAACCCCAAACTCACGATACTTGAACAACAAACACACTTATCCAGCCTGAAACACATTCACTTCAGGTTGGTCTCCACCCCGGTGGGAGGAGTTGAATCACATCCGACTCCACCCTCCTGGACTTGAAAATATTGTGCAGTTTCTTTTTTAAAGTAATATTAAAATGTTTTAATAGCACTGGTTTCAAAACTATTGGCACCCTCAGAAAGAAAACACTCTGTTCCTGTGATGTTTAACAAGACTGTAGAACGTAACTATATGGAGTAATACGAAACGTAAAATATGGAGACTGGAAAGGTCTTTTCAGAACAAAAATTCTGCATCTTGGCATGTTTTCTGTATTGAATCGGATGTACGTTTGGGGATTGCGTTGGCGAAGGATCCACTTATGCGCAAGTTTTAACCTCCTGGCAGAGGCGGTCATGTTTTGGGCAGTAACTTTGTGAAATGTACAGTATCATCAATCTTCACATGAGCCTTAAAGGATCAATCAATCGATCTTCTTGTATGCAGATTGCAAACATACTGTATGAATGGTGTTAATAATAATAATAATTATTAAATTTAATGTTGTGGAACACCCATGAAACAAATCGGTTCCTGTACCTGCGTTCTAGCAGCTAAAAACAGTCATTTCCTCACCAGCCTCTCTTGTTTTCCCCTTCCTTAATAGTTGAGACCAAAAAAAAAAAAATCAGCTTGTAATTTAACTGAGAAACAGGAAAGGCTTTTCCCGTGTCGGAAAACTTGGTTACAACTTTGCCTCTGACTGTTTACAAAGTGCCGACACTGGAGACTCCTCATCAAATGCAGCAAAATGCTGAATAAATATCTCCTCCTACAAAATGTCAACATGTTTTAAAATACAAGTCCCTGTGTACGTTCTTACTATACTAGATCGTATTAAAACTAGCGCTTTGTCCTATTATAGAAACATTATTTCTATAAAATGATAGAAATCGATGCCTTGTGACCAATTAGTTCACGTAATAATGATCATTTTGTTACCCATCGGCGACTGTTCATACGTATTTCACGGGAAGAATGGAAAACGGCTCAATCCGGCCGATGGAAGTAGAACTCCACGCTTGCAGGCTTTGACAGGGAGGGAAAGGGGACTACGAGCTGCCAGAGACGTCCTCCCGAGTCACAGGCACACACCTTGTTAAGGTTGTTAGGATCAACACCATGATTGATCTACATGTCAGATCCTTAAGTGAAGCTCCAGTCTACAGCTCATTTTACACCCCGAGGTCAATTAAGAGCTGCAGAGGTGAAGGAGGAAGCCGAGCTGGTGGCGCCTTTGTCTCGTGCTTGGACAGCGGGTTTCAGCCCTACCACCCACCTTTACGCATCCGTGCTGCCTCATTTGCCTGTCCTTCCTCACTCATCATGGGGGAGGGTTTGGCCCTCAAGGACAGTATTATGCATCTTCTGTATCTTGCATGCACGTGAAGCCGGAGCCGGGGCAGACATACATGCATACAAGTGATGGACAAGGACACTTGTTTTTGAACATGCTTTTTTTTTTTTTTTTTTTTTCTTCCATTAGAATGAAACCGGAATAAACAGATTGTCCTGCATGAGCCTGTTTAAGGCCACTCCATCGCAGACGGACAGAAAAGAACGACTTCAGGTCTTCACGTCCTCCCGGGATTAAATATAGATGCTGTCGGATTAACATATCACAAGAGAACGTGATTAATGGGAGGTTTGACTCACTAGCGCTGCTCCTTATTCCATCACTAGCAGGCTAATGGGCTTTGATTTCATTCAGATCATCCTTTACCCATCAACCTAACCATCCGCTCTTAACAGGAAGAGAGGTTTTCCCACCGCGCCGTCCACGAATGCAGCATCAGAGTACAAATGAGAGGAGTTTGAAGCATCGTTACACCACCATGGCTTCATGAGAATATCAGCTTGGCAACTAGATACAAGGCTCACCGCTGAACTCTTGACCACATTACGAACAAATTTCATCGGCCTTGAATCTGCTTCCTCAATAAATAGCATGTTGATACCGTCAAACCTCCTCCTTCCTCCTTGAAAGACATGCCCACAAAGGGTTAAAACCCCTTCCCCCTGACTTCACCTCCCTCTCTGTCTAGCCCTCTCCCTGCTTCTGTCTCCCTGCATCCATTTGCAAATGATCTCGCTTGTCTGCATATTGTCACTTGCAGCCTGCCCGCACATTCATCAACTGTCGGCCGGCGCTCTGCGGCGCCCCCCGCGCCCTCCACACTTAATTGTTCCTACTCTGACCTGCGAGAATAGAGAATGATGTCCCTCTCTTTCGCATCGGTGCAGGGCGGCGAGAATTAACAACTCTGCAGGGATGGACGAAGCCCGTCGCGGTCACGTAGCTTCACGTTTCACAGCTCTCCCCCCAAGGCCATGTTTCTGGGCCATGGTCCCCCCCCCCCCCCCCCCATTACTACATAACTTAGAAGACACAAAAATAGATAACGTCAAACCATAGAGTTGCGACAGTCTTGCAGACAGTCTCCAGTGTCTTCCCCCCTTGAAATGGCTTGAGAGTCTTGATTTGATCCTGTATATTGACATATTTCCTTTTCAAAGCATGAAATCAGAATTCTTTTTTATTGAAGTGTTTGATAGCCAATAGCGCTGGAGATACACCACACGCCTGCTGATTCTAAACATACTGTGGAGGCTTTCACACTGACGCCTTCACGCACGCCTGTCCACTTCAAAAGGAACGATATTCTAGACAACGAGAGGCAATTTCCTTTGTGGAGTTGTCCCATACATGTTTGTTAGCTTCAGTGGTGCCTATGGTGGGTAAGAGCCTCAAGTCATCACTAGGATGCCTGTATGGTAGATAAATTGAGAAGCCCAAATGGTGTATAAAGACCTCAGTCAGTCTGAGATGGCAATATTCCAGCAACGAACAGTCCCAATTGGTAAAATGCTGCTACTGCAGAGCAACACCTGCCCCCAGGGGTGCTACATGTATGTTCTAGAGAGCATTTCACTGGACGAACCCAAGACTAGTCATCATTGAAATTGCTCTCCAGGTCAAAATTCGCGTTTCATGCATCACACTGCCTTCTAAACAACACATCACATCGACTTCTACAACGAGGCATCAATTATAAATGGTTTCACTGTTGCAAAATACTATTTCCAGTCGCCTTAAATGGGATTAAAAATTAAATGCTACTGAAAAGGAATAGGAAAGCAGCTTGAACTCCTGCTACTTTCAAGCAGAACTGCTAGGGCCAGTGGGGAGCAGAAGAGGGGCTGCTTTTAGGCGAGAGATGTTCATGCAGGGCCACACGATGCCAAAAATCAAACCCTTTGATGGCTGGTCTATGAGCAGATACCCGGCAAATATTTACCCAAGTTAAGCCCGCAGTGCGTAAACAAGCACAGCTTAAAAAGTGCTACCGAAAGAAACGTCAAAACGGAAAAGTGAGCAGGGGAGTAGTTCATAATTCACTAGGAGCTGCTGTTAGAAAGCGTGCTGGAGGAGGAATCTTCTGAACCCTTCTGAATAGTATATCATCATGCAGAATGTCCAGCAGCAGAAAGTAAAGACAGCCAAGGCACTTCATTACTGAACTCATTATTATTATTACTACATACAATTCTGACTTGGTAGCGAAGTCTGTTGCCAAGACACAAAACTATGAGGTGCCAAAGAGCTCTGCAAAGACCTCCTTCCTTTTTGAAGTTGTAAGAAATGGTACAACCACCAAGTCCGCTGTGTTGGTTGGGTGGATGGATGGTTGGCAGATGGGTTGGTTGGTTGGTTGGTTGGTTGGTTGGCCGGATGGATGACTGGATCATCAGTTGAACAAATTAGATATATGATGGTTGGCTGCTTGGATGGATAGTTGCTTGGACGAGTGGTTGGATGGATGGATGAAATTAAGGACATGTGTACAATTGGCCAAATGTATGGTTGGAAGGATGGATGGATGGATGGATGGATGGTGTACTCTGGCTGTTTTGTGCATTTATGTATAAAATTATTCATCTGTTTTTCTCATTTTCTCTGTCTGAATTCACATGATCTCTCACTCACACACCACATAAATACACACATTTTGTTCTCACACTTTCTTTTTCACTCTCTCTCTCTCTCTCTCTATCTCTCTCCCACCACCAAACACACGAACAGCTGTGATCTACACTCAGTAATGTCTTTAAATACATTCCCACACTACAGAAAAGCAAATCCAACCCTTTGAGTGTTCATTTATAAACCTTGAACCATTTCAGAACATGGTAGATGTTCAGACTGAACCTTGTATCTCCTGAATAAGTTTCATTTTCTCGAGAGAGAGAAAAAAAAAAAAAAGCTTTTGAGCAGATGATGAGAGGAAGTACGAAAGCTTAATGGCGACCACTTCAAACAAACAGTCAGCAGGTGCCATCGCAGTTCAAGCGCTTTTTATATGTTACCGTTAGCATGAGAACCATTTAAACGGTCTGCACAGAAACCACAGGCCGTGCACAGTCCAACATCTCACCCTTTACAGTCTCAAAGAGCCGCCCAAAGTGGAGAACGCTCCAACCGCCTGCAGTGCTCGCAGACCTACATGTGGCTACTATGACAGCCTTAACACATTCAGTGCTATTAAGGGCTGTACTACTACTACTGTTCTCACTGTAAACATTACATTTACACTAGTTTAAAACCCCAAATTTAATCACGCGCAGCCCGATATGCGCTCTGCAGCAATACTACACCTACACACGCTTCTATTTTCCCCCTCACACATTGGCAGGTACCTGGTAATGATCAACTGTAATGCCGTGGTAGCACCAAAAACCGCCAGCTATATATGAAACAAAAGCAACATAACTCATTTATCAAAATGAACATGATTACGTTGTACAGTTTTATTTTGTTATTTTCTTTTATGAAAGCACTTTGAATGCTTGAACCCATTTGATCAGAAGCTTGTAATTCCGGCTACAAAGTTAATATTAACGAGTTTTATGAAACGTGTCATTATTGATAATTGATTTTCCGCAAGATGTTTATGGCAGGAATTTTCAGCATCAGCGCTTTGTAACAGTCAGAAGTAAAGCTGTGACCGTCTTCAGGCCATAAGAGCCAACACTTTGTAGTTTGTGTGACGTTTTTTGGGTCTTTTAAATTGCAGAGAAAAATAAAAAAAGAGGCAGAGCAGGTGACCCAGCTGCTGTAAAATAAGCGATAACAGGAACTAACTTGGTCCGTTGATGTTCTACAACAGTAACAATAGCTGGTAAATAAATGGTACGTGTAGTTCTTTAATCAACAACAAAAAAAAAAAATCCTGAACGCTGTCTATGACGTATAAAACACTTCCGGGTGAGCTATTGAAAAGGAATCATGTCGTGTTCTATTCCTTACACGTTCACGGACACTCTTCGAACGGCATACGATCTGCTAACGTCGATTCTTTTTCCGTAACTTTTTTTTTTTTTTTATATCAGCGGTCATGCTGTGACGTCACTCTGCCACACCTTGGCTTGGAACACTGGACGAGAACGATAAGAATCTCCACACATCCGTGGACTGTATTCGGAATCATCGACTTGCGTTCACGATGTGTCAACTTGAACACTTTCTTTGCGTGCACCGAGTTACGCAGCCGCTAAAGATGATTTTCATGGTTTGATTCCAATCCGACTGCTTCCTGACCAGGATAAAGCGATTCCTGAAGATAAAGTTACGGCCGACGTACGAGTCAACCCGACATAACCCCTGTTGGTGCGATCAGCCCGTGAACTCTAGAAGATCTTCCATTAATACACAATCTCGTGAACATTTCATAAATTCCCTCAATGAGAATGGAGAGGGGAAAAAATAAATAAATATATCCCTTTTCACTCAGCTGTCAGATCAGTTTTTTGTCAAAACGGAATCGGACTCGCGTAAACATCCGAGGTCAGGACTCGGTCCGAAAGCATACAGCCACGCCAACCTCCGAACCTCCGTCGAAATGACTTGGCGTTCTCGGACAAAGGACGTGAGACATATTGGTAAATACGTGCTTGACAATAGGGTTTCCGTTTGAATGCGCTCAGATGCATTGTATATTAATAGAGGGGGTGTTTTATTCATGAGCCAGATTACTTTGGTGTAGGCCGAGGAAGCGGCACACACTCCTGCTCCCAGATGTGACACGAGCAATCCTAACCACACCGGACAAGTGCAGCGCTGCCCCCGTTTACCACTGCCCACCCTTCTGCCCATTATAATAATCTATTCAAGGATTAAAGGGTTTTTTTTATCTCCAAGCCCATGAATAATGAATGGCACATTTCAAAATTTAATTGCCCCGAATTAAATGATTCAAGATAATGTTTCTTTTATAAATTTGTAATGGTGGTAAGGGGCAAAAATACATTAGATAAAATCCGAACCCTTGTTCTCATCACTCGAGGACAGACAATCGACCGGTGACCTTTACATCATCATCAAACGATACACTGCGTGTAAGAAGAGGACTTGAACATCTTCAGGCGAAAACTGTAACGGACGTCATTCTGTTCATCACCACTTAGTTTCCCAAGAGGCTTCTCCATACCGCTGATGGAATCCACCAAGGACAGGATCGGGGACGTTCAAGGATTTGAGAAAGAGTGGAGGTATAGATTCTCCAAACCTACAAGACTAATCAAAACAGCAAGGAGTCTGGAAGCAAGAAGTGCGATGGAAACAGTAGACATTTCCGCATGCGTCGCGTGCGTGTAGTTTTTCTGTAAGGATGACGTTAATGGATTGATCATACTCATGCAACGGAAGAGTTGGGGCAGTAGCATTGCTAATTACGCGGTTAGATTAGCGAACTATATTATCTTGTAGTGATGTAATTAGTGAAAGTTATAGATTGCGCTGCTATACTAAATAACGCATGCCCAGCGTGGCGTGATGCAGCGCAACGTACTCACCATGGAGCGTCCAGTTTCCACACAACAGCGCGGTCTGGAGTGCGTTATTTGTAATCTCCCAATGATTATAACCGCACAGCTTGAACTCTTCAGGACATCCCTTCATAAATGTTAACGTGTCCTTACAAAACGTTCAGCAGTAGTGCTAGATTGTGCAGCACCTGCTGTACAGGTCACTGTGAACGGGCTGTTACTATAGAAACGTAGTATTACAAGCACAATTATGCGCGACTTATAGACCAAACAGAATCAAGAATTACAAACAATAGATGATCAAAGTAAGCTGATGGCAGAATTACCCCCACCCCCCACCCCCCACATCTACGCATTTTGTGGTCCAGCTCTGAGTAAAGCATCGACGAAGACGACTTTCTCCCCCTCGCAATAAACAGACCAACGCCTTCCTCGGTTTTCAGTAAGTCTTTTATTGTTTTTAAAGCTCATCTTCTCTATACATCTCTGCAGGTCTGACAGGCGGTGATCCAAATCGAGCTTTACTCAACTTTCCCAAAAGTGAACAACAGTGAAGCAGCCTTTGGGGTTTTTTTTATTTTTTTTATTTTTTAAATGTTCCAAAGATCTGGATCAATATTCATCAGGCTCCAGCCGTCACATTTAAAAAGCAGCTCAAAACGTGTCCTTTCACGTCAGTGTTTAATTCCATCGTTTGATGGGAATAACCATTTTTAACTCTGAATTACAAAAATCGGTTTCACTTTTAGTATAGTAGATCTATTCGTTGTATAGTAAAGCACTATCCGAGCTGCGTTTTAAATGCACGAGATGCGCTATATAAAATTACTGCTGTTCTCTCAACCTCAAGAAAAACAGGTTCAACAAGTTCTGGAACGTTTGTGTGTTGCGAGTGCAGAAATCCTGCACCGGAAACCGTTTTAAGGCTTAAAAGAGAACCACAGACGTATAGAGATGCGACAAGTTTGGCTCGGGATGTAAACAAACCGATAAACGTTAGAAACGTGGAAGAAGTTATAAATCCTGTACTCGACCGCGTCGGCCGTCACGAGCAAGTTATTAATGAATAAATCTATTAAATGTAACGAAGTGTTGCAAACTACTTCTGAATAATTCAACGTATTCTCAGACGTCTAACCTTCGTAAGGTTCAATCACAGTATGTCAAACGATCCAAACAAAAGATATACCACTTCTGAAAAATATACTGACTGTTCCCCAAGTGCAATCAAAGTGCTTCTTCTTCGTCCTTTTCTGGGGTAAACGTCCAACGGGAAAGACCGGGACTCATCACTTTAACAGGATTATTCCAGGAGCGAAGCAAGAGCCAGAAAGAAAAACGATTGTCTAGCAAACACATTAACCGAACAAGCCTTATGTAAAGTAATAGTTTCATTTAAAAGAAAAAAAAAAAAAAAAAAAAAAAAAAAGTACACAATTTCTCACTTCTACCAAATGTAGCAGATTAGCAGAGATATATTTAGTGTTTGATGTTTAAGGCAATAATACGATACGGTTTATCTCTTTTGATCTCCGTGAACGCAGCTCAGGTGTTACGGAGCAGCCGTCGTAGATCGCCACGACAACATGTTCTGCACGCAAACGACTGGAGATTAGGCCCCGCCTCCTGAAATCCGAGGGTGGGGTCTTGTAGACCGCTTTACTCCATCATAAAAGAAAATTCCAGTTCAGCTTTACAAAACTTGAAATTAATTCACGTATTTAAACGAGGTTAAAGCTGGAGTTTGAAATTGTTAAAGAGCGTCGTACACGGTGCTAACTACCCCTTTAAACGTGACGCGTGTATACTGCGCAATGCTAGCCTCGTGGATATAAGCTAGCCTCAGCACGCCAAGCACTAAATATGATACATTTCGGGTGAAGAGAAACGTTGCGTACATTTAAAAAAAAAATTTTTTTTAAAAACCAACAAAAAACCATCATAACTGAACATTTCTTTAAGCAAATGCTTCAGGAGCAACAAAAAAAAAACCCCACGTCTGATCGAGTTAACCAAGTCACACTGAATCCTGAACAAACAACTCCACATCTGTACATCAGATCCACAGGTCTGATTATGACAATCATGTACGGTTCTCAGTTTTCTGAGTCTTTTTCCTCCTGAGGGGGAGGAGCCACCTGCTTCAAATAAACCAAAACAAAAAAAATTATTT